>CABHPP010103738.1:0-17807 GCA_902168425.1 Peromyscus attwateri | reverse complement strand
GATGCTGACCTCCTCTCCGTGAGTGCATTGCGGCTAAAATGCAGAATGATTTGGTGAAGCGGGTCAGGCTGCTTTTCTGTCTCTTCCTCTTCCTCCTCTTCAACCCTGGGAGATTTCTGCACAGAGCAACACAAACAGATTTTAGGCACAGATCCCCGCAGGCATCATACGAGTGCATGCGAATAAAGAGAAGGCTAAGCGCAAGGCACAGAGGGCTTCAGGCTGAAAGCAGAGAAAGGAAACCTCTACCAGATGCTCATTTCAGGGGAGGGGTCCTGAGGATGCAAGGATGGTACAGACAGATACAGGAAGCCTCTACCAGATGCTCATTTCAGGGGAGGGGTCCTGAGGATGCAAGGTCGGTACAGACAGATACATTTCTCCCAGCCAGTCAAAGACACATTCCAATGTTTAATTAAATGAAATAAAAGAAAGCAAATGGCTGACCACAGGGAAAGAGCTACGGACTCCAGTCAACTCATGCAAGTTGTGGGCACCCCAGTTCAGGAGGGAAACCCTGCTGTCACTTAAGAAACTGAGTCCCTCTAGACAACACATGGAATTTCTTCTGGAGAGCAGGCTTGAGATAGAGGTGAGACAAAAGTCACAAATCTCTGGGCCTATTTGGGGTCCAGTTGTATTATTTTAGTTTTTTTTTTTTTTTCCAAGCATCACAATGTAGATACAAGTATATAAAATCAGGGCATGAACATGACACTTGATAAATTTAGCAGACTTATTTCAACACTGTAATGAGAGGGACCAATTCAAAATCTTACCATAGTGTTAGTCTAGATTTAACCTAACAAAAACGTGTCTCTCTGTTTTAGCTTCACACTATCCTAAAATGTGCATTGTTCTGCAAAGCTGCTATTTAGGAGCGGCAAGACTCTCCTCTTACCAAGTCACTTCTCTGTTTTTATAGAAAGGGAAATAGTAGCTGATGTTAGTGGCAACAGTGAGATTTTCTGGCAGAGGCCAAGTCAGCAGGGTGGATATACTTGATGAATGGGTGAGAACCATACAGGCTGTGTGAATGGTTCGGCAGTAGAGGGCTAAAATGCCGCTTGCTGCCAGCTTCACACCAATCAGGAATGTGGGAAGCCAAAGGCAGCACCTTTCTCATCAACAGGAGTGGGGGGGGGGGGGGGGGGAGTAAGGGACCTGAAACCAAAGGGAAGGAAAATGGGGAAGAGTGATTTAAAAGAAAGGGAGGGAGGGGGCAAAGACACAGGATGGTAGCTCAAACAGAGAAACAGACAGAAGAGAATGAATGAGAAACAGTAGAAGATTAGAGCCAAAGGCAAGTGAGAATAGAAAATGAGGAACTGGAGCGGCAAGGAGAAAAGAGAACCACACGCTGGCCAGAGAAGAGGAGGGAGGGCTTATTTTCCTCTGAGACAGGATGAAGCTGCTCCCTTGTGTTCCACATCTAGTGGTTTCAGAGTATGACATCTGTTAGAGAGAGTGCATGCCAGATTTAAGAGGTGCAGGAAAGGCCATTCTTTAGATGCACCTTCCCAACAGCAGAGCTACTGTTATGGATGTGGGGTCTTAGCAGGGGGGAAGCAGGACAGGGGGCCTCCTGCAACCAATGGTGCTCAAAACTTAAGATGGCATGAACTCCCCATGACACAGCTGTGCACTTTAAGAAACATTAGTTGTTAATGATGATGGAGATGGGGTGAGGACACCATTAGCACCTCTAATTGAAATTCCATCCTCTGGCTCCTAGGACCATTGGCAGCATCACCCTGAGAATTTAGTTAGTTCTTTTCAGGTTGATACACCACATGCATTCGCTGTGAATGCCTGACTTTCACAACATATACAAACACAGATACAAAAATCAAACCCATTCACACCCGTGTCTGCTCCCAGTTCGTTCGGTACTTACAGCCAAATCCTGTACTAGTTTCTCTTCAAAGGAATATGCCTCTGTTTCTATCCAAAATCTCTGATAGCCATGGAGGAAGAGGTTAATAGAGCGGTGCCTGAATGAAAGGGTAAGAGGGGGGTCAGGAGAGTTGGTGGGCTCGGTATTTTAGTTGGGGTGGTTAGTGGTTAGTACGCAGGATAGACTTTTTGTACAATTCTCATCTTCTGATTGGTCAGGGCAGTCAGTAGCTCACATAGTTCCTTCCCTATAACTTGTAAATACTGGAGTTCCTTCTGAGCACCATAATCAGAGCAAGGCACAGCATCCCCATTTAGTTTTACTGTTTTTTTTGTTTTGTTTTGTTTTTGTTTTTTGTTTTTTATCACATCGCCATTCTAGTGAGAAATAGCTGATTAGATCAAGTCTGGAAATACTTGCTTCAGATGGTAGTTTAGTCATTTCTTGATTAGTCCTCTGTCCAGGTAATACGACTGAAATCGTGTTGTAGTTTAGTGTCAGACTAACGGTAAACTGTCACTTCAGCTTCCCCACCTTCCCCTAGGCAAGGAACACCTCAGCAAGGCACTCCAGCGGTTACTTAGGAAGGCAAGACCTGGGTATGCCATGCTGTGAGCATGCCTTCTGTGTGCCTCTGGGATCCTGGCTATGCCAATTCCTGTAAGCCAGGAATGACTTCCTGGAAAGTTAGCTACAGAAGCCCAGCTAAGTGTGAAGGAAGTAGCAAGCTAGGATGAGAAGGAAGGAAAAGAGTGGTCATTAAGTGCTGGTTGGTGTTTTGGTAGAACCGGAACCTTGCTCTCTCCCATTAAAATCTGACCAATCAGAATTTTACTTAAAAAAAAAATTGTACAAAATATGTATTCTTATGGGAACATTAAATCATGGCCAAGAAAGGAGGCATGTGCAGAGAATGAGCTAGTGTCTTTCAGGTTACATTACCATTAAAATGGGTATTAGTCTGTCATACTGAGTTTTTTCATTAACCTTTTCCAGCCAAACACGTTGAAAGGTGATCAGGAAGAAATTGTTAATTTTGTGTCTGGAGAAAAGCATACAGGGTTTTCTTTAAAACACCAAACACCAGAGAAACAGCATCTCTATAATCAGAAAAGTCCCTTCAGTCATTTAGTCTGGAAGATTCCATTAGCGTAGACCATCACAAAGCAGGGAAGAGGAGCTGCTTCCACAGTCGCCTTCTTGGTGAGTGGGTTGTTACAAAATTGACTCACAGTTCTTCATGCTAGAGAGAAAACCCAGGCAGCGGTTCTAGAGCAACTGGCTTAAGGATGTCATGCCTCCTTACAGGGGTTCTGTGAACTATTCTGACATACACAGGTGTGGGAATGCTGAAAGAATACCCAGACAGGAAGGGATGGTATCAACATTATTATTTTTTTAAAAAAAAAATGCTTGTTTTTGAGAGGGATGGTTTCTGCCTGGCTGGCCTGGGCCTGCACAGGTGTTTTTAGAGCTCGGTTCTTCATGCTACATCCTCAGGCAGGAGTTCTGACCAAAAGAGGATGGTGAACGTTTTCTAGTGTTTTCATTATTTCCAGAAAAGAAATAAAAATCGTACACACTTCTACAATATCAACTTCCCGTTTATGCGAGGACTTCACCATCCCCTGTACCTATGGCTGGCTTCCATTTTCATCTTTTTATTCATAAATTCTACTTGAGTTAGTGTTGCTTCGTTCCCCTCCCAATAAAGCAAATGGGAGAGGCCTCAGGGAGCAGGTGCACATCTCCGAAGCTGGGATTTCCCCACCGTCTTCAAAGACCCTCAAAGGGAAGACTCGCCTGGCTTAAGGCAAGGTACGGAATATTCTGGATAAATAATGGTCAAGATCCCCCATTTGACAAAAGCAAAGGCCAAGCATAGGATGGTCCCTGGTCTCATATTCTAAAGAAACAAACTGTTGTATAGGATTCAGAATGCTTTGGTCCAAGTCAGTCGTTTTTCCGTGACTAGGTGAGACTGTTCCCAGAGACTGGGAAATTGATAAATCAAAGGTTGTTATTCAGTCACCAGCTTTGTAGACTGATTACAGACCTGCTTCACATATTCTCTAGTCTGTCTAGAGAAGGATGAAGCCGTCTTACCACCAGACATGCAGAGACAGTTCTGGTAGTCAGTACAGGCCCTGCCTCTTACTGGTATTACTATAGCGTAGATCTTCAATGCCCTCCAAAGGTCATGCTTTGAAGGACTGGTCATCAGTCTTGGATGTTACTGGGAGGTGGCAGACCCTTTAGAAGTTGAGGTCCAGTAGTAGGAGCAAGGTCACTGGGACACACCACTGAAGGGGTTATTAGAACCTTGTTCCACCCCTCTTTCTGCTCCCTCACCTCTGCTAGGTGAGAAGCTTTGCTCTAGTGCACATTCACTCCTATGACATTCTCCTTCACCATAGACTGGAAATGACGACACCATGTGGGCTAAAGCCCCTGAAACCATGAACTAAAACCAACCTTTCTTTCTTTTAAGTCAGTTTGCCTCAGGTATTTTGTGGTAATAGTAATTGGACTAATACAGATTCCCTTCCTTATATTGACAGAAGATATGCTACACAGTTTGCAGAAAAAAAAACAAAAAAGCCCCAAAATTTCATATAATTTTTACTTCAAAGTACAAAAGATCAAGATAAGTACATTGTGCTTCTGTCTAGCCTCTTTGGGTCTCTCTAGCCTTTTTTCCTCTTTGTTTTAAGATAAGGGCTTGCTATGTGGCCCAGGCTAAATTCACATTCATGATCCTCCTTCCCCTCCTGAGAGCTGGGATTACAGGCATGCGCCCCCACAACTAGCTGCCCCTTTCTTCATCTTGATGGGAGATACACTGTGATGAAGGATTCTTGGGTTGTAATTTGCCTCTGCTCAAGAATAGTAAATTTTGTCTTATCACCTAGTGCCTGTGCAGGGAATGGTGGAATTTGGGCTAAGGTACTTTAGAAAACAGCTCCCTTTCCCCAGAAGCCTTTATGTTCTCACAAAAACTCCTATCTCAGAAAAAGCAGAGAGCTTCATTGTAGGCTGGGAGGCTATGAAGGCCCAGGATGAGGCAATCTCACCAGCTTCCATACTTACCTTGATTGCTTAGTAGACCATTATAGTCTGCAGTCTGCAAGGTGCCATGAGCCAAGGACCCCAATTTCTATTGTTAGGATCAAGTTTAAGGGCCATAGAGAGCTCAGCTATGGGGCAACACCTTAATTCCAATCCCTGGCTCACCTGGCAGAAAATAATGACGGGGTCCCTACCTGGGCAAATTGTAGAGAGGAGCCATCCTGAAACAGGCCACCACTGCTCGTTTCCGCTGCTTGGACAACAATTTGTGCCATACAGCCTTTTTGGACCTCAAAGGCTGTTCCACCTAAGAAGAAGTCACGTAAGTAGGTACATAGTCGGCCCATCTGAGTGGCAGACTGAGTAGCTCAGGCATCTTAACTCTAGGATAATTTTGGTCTCCCAACTGAAGTTAGCAATCATGTCCCCAGCAGGAAGTCACCCTTGTGTGAAGGTCCTTTGTTTCTGTCATTTCCCCAAAGGCCACTAGACATATATCACTGTTTTACAAATGGCAAAGAACTGAAAAACCTATTTTGAATTCATAGCAAGAACTTGTGAACAGTGAAAGGGGAAGCTGGGGAGCTACAGCCAGGAGGCAGCAGGCAACACTTGGGGGTGATATAGGATCCACTCTGGTGGTTGCCTTTTGCCTCAAGAGGTCTCCTGTAATTGGGAGCCCAGTGCAGGGAAGATCTTTCTATCCTCCAGGGCAGTCTTGTTCACTCACTCCTCAGAGCAAAGGTCCATACCTGCTCCAAGTGGAAGAGAGCTGCTGAGATCCTCTGCACACGCTCCACCGTCTTTTCTGGATTAGAAGGTTCTTCATTCCTCAGAACATCTTTATAGAGGTTCAGCTGCCATTTCACAGCTGGATCATCTGACTGAAAGTTGAAGCATATCCATGAGCTAAGCAGTTTCCCGACCTCTTGTGCTAAACAATAGTTTTAGTCCCACCAGGGTTCCATATAATAAGACTCATTTGATTATACTTCCTTTTCCCCCTTGGTTAGCCCCACCAATCCAGAATAAAACCACCACCACAGTTTAAAGCCAATTTTATTTTATTTTATTTATTTTTATTTTTTTCATTTTTATTTATTTATTTATTTATTTATTTATTTATTTATTTATTTATTTTTGGTTTTTCGAGACAGGGTTTCTCTGTGTAGCTTTGCGCCTTTCCTGGAACTCACTTGGTAGCCCAGGCTGGCCTTGAACTCACAGAGATCCGCCTGGCTCTGCCTCCCAAGTGCTGGGATTAAAGGCGTGCGCCACCACTGCCCAGCTAAAGCCAATTTTAAAGTGAGCTTTAATTGAATACTGGCCAGGTGGTTGGGCTCTGGCCAGGTCCATACCCAGGTTCCTGGGAAATGGCCCAGAATCACAGTTTGCAGTGGCTTAAGAAGGAAACCCTATAATTCATTACATTTCCCATCAGGTCCAGTCAGGGGCAAGCTACAACCTCATGTACCTACAGCCTGTGGACCTCCTGCCCACACGTGATCAAACACATCTGTGCAGAGGGTAAAACAAACTTGTTTAAGGGAGTGAAAACATGTGGTTTGTTATCTCCCATGAACAACAGCCTCCAGCATTTCAGGAACTATCTGTCCTTGGGCAAGGGGCTTGCAGATCAGAGGCATTTTTGCTTCATGGATCTCTTCCATATAGCAATTAAAACTTAAAATTTGGCTCTCACACCTTCCTCCCCTTTCCTTTCCCTCCCTCCCTCCCTCTTATATTAAAAAATATGTTATATTTTTATTTATGTGTATGTGTGTATAATTCTGTGTCTGGGTGTTTGTGGATGCCCGAAGAACATGCTGGATTCCCTGGAGTTAGAGTTATAAATACATGTGAGCTGACTGATGTGATGTGGGTGCTGGAAGCCAAATCTGAGTCTTCAGGAAGAGCAGCGGGTGCTCTTCACTGCTGAGCCATCTTCTCAGCCCCACCCCTCCATTCTTATTCTTGCGACATATAAATGCTACATATGAACTGCATATTCCCATCCCTTTATCTCTTTGTGCTACATTTTGGATGACTTCCGTAAAGCAATCTTCCAATTTATCAACTCTCTGTTTGGCTATGCCTACCTTATAACTTATGCCCATAGATTAAGGTTTAAATTGCAATATTATTCATCTGTATAATCCTTATGCTATTTTTTTTTTTTGTCAAACACATTTCCCTCCTTTTAAAGAATGTTCTGATTTTTTTTTTGTGTGGATTCTATTGCTTCCTTTGTCTAAATGTTTTTACTGTATTTGTATTTAAGTTCCTTTCTCTTAGTTCCTTATTGCTTGAGTTACTCACTTGGAGCATTCGCTTACATATTCTGAATCTTTTGAGTCCATTTTCAGGAATGGTTTTATTTACTTGCTTTCCACCCACATTTTAGTAAACAGAGACCCTCCAAGTGGTTTCACGGTTGTCTCTGAAGGAGATACATAAGTTTCTCTGGTCCTCAGCTAATTTTGTTCAGGTCTCACACCTTGCAATTACGACAGGATAAAGTTACTAAAGCTCCAGCCCTAAGGCATGTATCTGACTGGAACACCTGAGTTCTCTCCAGGAGGCTGGCTTCCCCTTGTGACAGGGCAAGACAGTGCAAAGTTTTCTCCATCTTGTATTCTTTTTTTTTTTTTTAATTCTAAAAATGTTTATTAGTGAATGAAGTAAATCTTATATTGCTGAAGAAAGGGTACACTTTGATTCCATCTGGTAGTCTTGCTGAGGCCATTTCAAGTTTAACTAGAATTTGATCTTGATGAAGAATTCCATGGAGCAGGGTGGTGGTGGCACACGCCTTTAATCCCAACACTGGGAGGCAGGGCCAGGTGGATCTCTGTGAGTTCAAGGCCAGCCTGGTCTACAGAGCGAGATCCAGGACAGGCACCAAAGCTACACAGAGAAACCCTGTCTTGGAAAAAAAACAACAAACAAACAAAAAAAGAATTCCACGGAAAACTATTCAACTCTATTCTAGGAACCCAAGGTCAGGATGTCCTAGCTAATTTATCTTAGTGTCTGTGAAACTGCTTTTTTGTATGGAACCCCCTCCAGCGAACTGTTTATCTTAGCTTCTGTTAAAACTGCTTGCTTTTGCAAAGCTCCCTGGAGCATCAGAGTGAGATGCCAGGATGTGGTTTTTTCCTTTAAAAATCCCTGTTGTGGCCACACTTGGATGTGGTCCTAGCTGGTTGGAATAAAGAGTTTCAATTGGCTATACACTGTGTGTGAGTGGTCATCTCTGGTGGGGTCCCATAACACCCCCACTGCTAAGAGTTAGAGCTTCTTATTTTTGGGCAGTTGGGATTTTTTTGTTACTGCTTTTTCCCTCTAGAGTATGTTATCTACCATTGTGATACATTTGGGGGGAAAGAATCCGTACTCTTGTTTTTCTTCACTCTCATGTTAGGGCATAATGTACCCTGAAAACAGAGCTGTTCAGAATTAAAGAATTAGAGAAATCTCAAGTTGCCTTTAAACTCTAGCTCTTATTTTCTTATTTTTTTTTAACCCATGACACAGCCTTATTCTATTTCAAAAGATCTTCAGGATGGCAGGTGCTAAAATGTCCTCCCAAGTGATTCTTTCCCTGTTCAACAAACCTTGTAGTCAATACATTTCGAGACTTAATCCAAACGCCTTCTTCGATGGCTTGATGTTTATGTAGTAGAAAGTATGACATACACTTATCAGAGGACTCTTTGCCATAGCAAAGGAATGAACAATAATTAAAGGCACAGCCATAGAGTTTAGTCTGTCTGTCTTTCTTTCTTTCTTTCTTTCTTTCTTTCTTTCTTTCTTTCTTTCTTTCTTTCTTTCTTTCTCTCTCTCTTTCTTTCTCTCTTGTGACCGAGCTTTCTGTAGCCCAGGCTGTGCTCAAAATTGCTCTCATAACCAACATTGGGCCTTGAATTCCTCATCCTTATGCCTTTGCCTCCCATTTGTAGCAATTAAACAGTTCTTACAATACATTTTAAAACATGAGTAAGGGGCTGGAGAGATGGCTCAGTGGTTAAGAGCACTGACTGCTCTTCCAGAGGACCCAGGTTCAATACCCAGCACCCACGTGGCAGCTCACAACTGTCTGTAACTACAGTTCCAGGAGACCTGACATCCTTACACAGGCAAAACAATAAATAAATTAGTTAAAAAAAAAAAAAAACCAGGCCGTGATGGTGCATGCCTTTAATCCCAGCACTCAGAAGGCACAGACAGGTGGATCTCTATGAGTTCCAGGCCAGCCAGGACTACACACAGAGAAACCCTGTCTTGAAAAAAAAAATTAAAACATGAGCAAGGTGTGGGGTGGTAGACATTTGTAATCTTAGCACTTGGGAGGCTGAGGCAGGAAGGTCTTGACTTTGAGGCTAGCCTGGGCTGTCTAGCAAGCCGCTAGCTTAACAGTCAGACAAACACCGTGACTGAGGAAGACTGGTCCTACAGCCAGAGGGGCTGTCTGTGAGAGGAAGCATCACCTTTTCCTGCAGGTGTAGGTTATTCCGCAGATGTTCCTTGACCTCTTCATCAGTGTCCCTCTGTGGAAAGAGGCTAAATTTTATTCCTAGGGATCACCGTGGAAATGGAAACGAGGGTTCAGGAAGTATGGATGGACAGTGCACAATTTAACTGAGATCTGAGAAGTGAAGGAGACTTATCCCCAAGTTACTGACTCCCAGACAGCTGTACAAGGTGCATACCTTTCCCTCAACCCCCCGCCAGCCCTCAGAGGACCACTCCTTTACAGGCTGAGTACAATCCACTCCCCACAGCCCATACTCTGCGCTCAGCCCGCCCACACAGGCAGCTTACACAGCTGTATCGAGATTTTGCAAGAGAGATGAGCTCCTGGTCGCCTGGAGTACACATGTTCAGACCAATGGGCAGCATTTTCTTGAGCGCAGCCACGATGAGGGAGGTCTGGATGGAGTACAAGTCTCCTCGCCTCTTTGTCTTCTTCCGTTCCTGGTCCTGTCCTCCAGACTAGGAGATGATGTTGAAATAAAGAGAAGGGCTCAGTGACTCTCTGAAAGGAACTGCCTCAGCTCAGGGGTAGCTTGCTTCCTTGAGGCCCTGTCCGTACAGGCTGGGCCTTACTACATTTCAAAGAACAGTAGAAAAACAGAAACAAAAAAAGTGTTAAGCGAAAACAAACCAGATGATCATAAAAGAGCAGCCCAACCCCGAGCCTTCACTTCTGTACATGCACACAAAACCACGGTAGCTAGACACACAGCACAGACACCCATAGTGCTTGCTTACTCGCTTCTGTACCGAATGGACAACAGTCACAACAAAAAGAATGACTTTTTACAACAGGTGAAATAACTCCAACAAAGAACAGCTCCCTACCACTGGGGTACCAGCTAAAATGTGGAAGAGTACCTAGCCCGGTACCAGTGGCCTATTTCCAGGGCTGAAGCTGGTGTTTGACAGCACAAGCTTTCCACATAGCCTCTCCACCCAACCTGGGGCAACACAAATTCTTATAGGAAAATCTACAGTAGGACTGCCTTCAGGATCTGGCTGGGAGGAAGGTATAAGAAAATCTATACATGAGAAAAAACAAAACAAAACCCTAAAACCCTATGGGAGTTTTTAATTGTTTTAGTTTTAACTTTGCATATTTGCACTTACATGTGTCTGTGGGTGGGTATGTGCACATGAGTGCAGTATCCACAGGGGCCGGAAGAGGGTATCTAATCCCCTGGAGCTGGAGTTACGGGATGTTGTGAGCTGCCTGAGGTGGGTGCTGGGAACTGAACTGGGGTCCTCTGTAAGAGCAGTAAGTGGTCTTAACTACTGAGTTGTTGCTCCAGCTGATGAGAGTTTTCTTTTGTTCATGTGGTGTCCTTCTTTTCAGAGTTCACTCAGCTAAGTATTAGTGTTTTTGTTTTCTGAGTTTTGTTTTTGTTGTGGAAGTAGATGCAGCTTTGTTGTTTTGAAACAGGTCTCACTATGCAGCCCATGCTGGCCTTGAACTTGGGCCGATCCTGCTTCAGCCTCTCTACTCCCAGGATTACAGGTATAAAATACATGCCTGGTTCTAAGTGGGAAGCATAAGAGAGAACTCTGACTTGCCGCACTATGGACAAGGGTAGCTCCCAAACAAGCAGCCGAAAACACTTAGCCCCCATAGCATAGCACGTGGTCATCTGGGTGGGTTCAAGAGACAAGATGCTACAGCAACCTGCTTTTATGAGGCTGGGAGTGGAAGAGCAATACTGACCACATGGTTCTCTACTTGATAGACTTTACCTCAGCTGAGTAAGCAGCTGATACAAGTAGGGAGGGCTTTGTGGCCTGCAATTAGTCAGGGCCCATGGTGAGGGAAAACTGGTTTTGCTTCGAGAGTGTGTCTGCTAAAATGCAGTAGTAGTAGTGTAATTTACAATGACATGCATACAGAGCTCAGCATCCCTATTTACCTCCCCTAGAGGTGGCACTTCAGGCCCATTTATGAGACATGCGTTTTCCTTTTATTTTTTATATCTATTTTTATTTTACATATATGAGTGTTTTCCATGTTTGTTTTGTATGTATGTGCATCATGTATATGTACCATATGTGTGCCTGGTGCCAAAGAGGTCAGAAGAGGGCACTGGATCCTCTGGATCAGATGGTTGTGAACCACCATGCAGGTGCTAGGAACTAAACCCAGGTTCTCTGGAAGAGTAACAAGTGCTCTTAACCACTGAGCCAACTCCAAAGCCCTGGACACGTGTTTTCTAGAGAAGAGTCAGAATTAATTCTGCCTTTGGACCAATGACTATGTTCCAATGTGTGAAAGAGATTCCTAATGATGAATGACAATTGAAAATGTGATTTTCCTACTGGGCTAGGCAAGCAATACTTTCAGGTGGTTATATTACCGTTTGGAAATCAGTCTGATGAAAGGAATTGCAGAGGCATTGTGTCCCCAGGACTCCAAAACCACAAGTGAGCCCCAGGATGAAAGTCAGGAGAGCAGTACCACAATTGAGGAGGAAAGAAGTGATGCTAAGGACCAGAGGCCTCTCATATACCAGAACAGCAGAGTGTGAAGACTGTTCCACACAAGACACTACACTGCAAGTTCTGTTGCTCACTGAGCTTCATTGGTTCCTTCTGTGTTCTACCACCAAGTGGAGAATTCCAGCAGCAAAACCCATCTGTCGTCCATCACCTAAACTATTCATTAAGGATAGCATCTGGCTATATACATATGCACTACATGGTATTATGCATGTGTAAATGTGAACAGTAACACACAGCACATGGGTAAATATGCCAAAATGTAACTGTGGATTTGATACAGAATTCAAGTGATTTCTCAGTTAGCCTCTGGTTAATTTTGCCTGTATCATATTCTAATCATAACCACTACATGTATGACTTCAATATGTCTGAAACATAAATAGAGCATGTCTAGTCCTTAGAACAAGCTTAAAATAGTTTAGGAATGAAAACATGATGCTTAGGGATCTTGAGTTTTTTGAGGTCACACAATAAGAAAGCATCTGAGACATCACCCAGATACAAGTCTATCTTGCCAGGGCTCCATTTTTCTTTTCTGTGAGCTGCATGTAAATTGGCTCTTACATGCCTCCCATTCTCCACCACATACCTTGGGTCAGAGGGTTTGGAACAATAGCATTAGATACTTATTAGTGAACAAAAGAAAAGGATGTCTACACAAACTTTAGGAACAATTGGAAACTTATTCCATCGTGTACATTTTGTGTAAAAACTTAAGGTTATTTGCTGATGTCAAACTTGAATTCAGTCCCTGGGAGACTCTCCTCCAATCATGGGAGCTTGAATCAGAGGCAGAACATGTGCAGTGTGAGAGGGCTGGGGCCACTAACAGAAATTAGAAATGTGAACCTGGTGCCATGGCAGTAGAGTGAGGCTCTGAGGCTCCCAAGCCCTGCCGGTCCTCCCTATCTCTGGCAGTATGGTGGCCGCCAAACTAGGAGAGAAGGCCTCTGGGGGAAGGGAGCAGAAAGAGCAAGGAGACCTCCATTAAAGCAAGGCTTGCCTGACTTCCCCATCCCAAGGGTGGATAAGCCACCATTCACTCTTGGACAACCTACTTGCCTTCCCTGGGGACCCACAGGTTGGAAAATCCATCTGTACCACCCCCATGGTGACCACAGTGTGGAGGGGGACAGAGCCTGGCACCTCTCTCTACTACTAGGACAGAAAAGACACATCATGCATTTGACCTGTACCTTTACTTGCATGGCCTGTGTGGAAAGACAAAGGGAAAGAAAGAAGAAGAGTCAGTCAGTCAAAGCAGGGATCCAAAGCAGCAGGCAATGTGTCATTCATGGCTTCCTGGTCCCAGTTGCTCAGTCAGGAGAACAGAAACTCAACAGTTCACGTGAGCATAGCATGAAGACTGAGGGGAGGTTAGGATGTAGGTTAATTTGCCTATAAAGAATTTTATATATATATATATATATATATATATATATATCTATCCTCATCAAGCACTTCCAGCCTGGGAAGAAGTTACCTCAGAGACCAGCCTTCCAGAGTGTATGCTCTGTAGATCCCACCCACAGTAGCTACTCACAGCAATTCTTTATATCTACAGTGTCTCCTCTTCTACTTCCTTTAGCCACAGGGGGCTGCAGACAATTTGCATGTACCCAAAGACCTCAAGTTTTAATTCCTTCCATCCACCACATTATCCGCTCCCGCATATTAGAGAATCAAGTTAAGGGCAATGCCTTTGCTTCTGCTAAAAGGTTCGCATTCATATATATGAATATATATACACATTTTTTTCCACTTTTGAATCTTTTCAAAAATCTTTAAAATATTTTTATTCAAGTTCATTTGGTATACAAACCATTAACCTAATGTGCTATTTTTCCCCATTTTTCTTTTTTTATATTTAAAAATTTTTCATACACTATGTTTTGATCATATTCTTTCCCCTCTCCCAATTCCTCCCAGATCCCTATCCACCAAACTTTATGTTCTTTCTCTCTCTTAAAAAAAATCTGAAACCAAAACCAAACCAATCCCCCCTCCCCAAAGTATACATAGAAACAAAACAAAAACTGGAATCCTTTTTGTGTTCGCTATTTGCAATTGATAAAAATATATTTAAAAATTACTGGATGGCCTGGGATGTACATAGCTCACTCAAGATCCTGGCTTCCATCCTAAGCACTGAAATCGAAGGATCAAAAACAGAGCAAACAACAAGGACAACAAAGAGACCTTACTAAACTTTTGGGCTGGGCATGATGATCCACACCTTTAATGGCAGCACTGGAGGCTGAGGCGGATAGAAGAATTCAAGGACAGCTTGGGCTGTGGGATAGCATCTGAGGTCAGCCCAGATTACATAGTAAGACTCTGTTTCTAAACAGAGGGAGGGATGGAGAGAGGAATGGAGAAGGAAATAAAGAGGGGGGAGGTGTTACTGGGGGAAGTGTAGGACTGTCCAGAGTGACTTGGGATCACTCCACAACCTAAACAACAGAGCCTCTCCCTTCTTACACTGCACCTTTTAAACACACTTTAAGTCAAAGGTTCCTACATCCTGAAGGTTATACCTTTATTCTTCACATATTGCTAAGACTAATTACCTCATGGTAATTCCCTAATTCTGGTTCATATGCCCTTAAAACAACTCCACTTATCCACTCTTAGGTCATAAGCTACAGCAACGCTTTATGATCAAACAAGTGACTTTCTGTCTAGACCTTAAGGGAAAAAAAAAAAAAAAAGCAAGTAAGCCAGACTTTGCAGTCTTCCTGTTTTTCCGAGATGTGGGGGTTTGATGAAGACGCGTTGCCTGTTGTTGTCTGTGGCCACTATAGCGCAGGGGGCTCACATCAGGCTCTGATCAAAGGCAGACCTGCCCTGTGGGAAGTCCTTACACCATCTAGAGGGTAAGTGAAGTTAATGTAAGTCAACTCAACATGAGATGTTAGAGGAAAAAAGAATTTCTAGAAGTCAGTCTGAGACACAGGGGGTGGGGGTGGGGGTGGAGGGGGAGAAAGGGAGAGCATGCAGAGGATCAAGGTCATGAGCAAAGGGGACAGTAGGAGGGAAGGGATGGACAGTAGAGGAGAAAAGGTAAGAGAGAGAGAGAGAGAGTGTGTGTGTGTGTGTGTGTGTGTGTGTGTGTATGAGAGGGGAAGAGGAGGGAGCGAGGGGGAGCGAGAGAGGGAGAGAACATGAGTGTATGAATGTGAGATACTTCAAAAGTGTAAGAACAAAGAAAATGAAAGAGAAAGGATGCAGCGTGAGGAAGTAAAGAGAATAATGTATATGTGTATGTGTATGTACATGTGTGCATCTGTGTGTGTGCAATTGAGCACACTGAGCAAAAGTCACATGATTGTACACTCTCTTAAAACATTCAAATATATCTTATTAGACAATTCCTGTCCTTTTTCAACTCACTAAAAACACATCCCAATTTTTGTATCTCAATGGTGCATTTTAGTGTTTACAAAATTGGTCAAGGGCTGGCTTAACATTTCTTTGGCTAAATGCGTTCTAACTTACCATTCCCCTCCGAGGAAGCTGCTGCCACATGGCCAGAAAACAAAGTACATTTAAAAACCAAACCAAATAAAAAATACTTGCTCAGCTAGTCACATTAGCTTAACGTATATTCACAAACCGGTGCTTTATAAACAAAATATACAATGAGCTTTCAAAGAAGAAATGTGTGTGAGCTGCCAGCAAAATAACATGTCTTTGAAAGGATCTTCAGTTAGTCGGGTGGGAACAGTGTGGCCCACTGTATATTTCTTGTGCTTCCTTGACATCAGGCATGGCTTATGCAGTGCATGACATGCAGCATTCACAGACAGATACCTCCACCGAGACTGCCGTATGCACCAAAGGCAACTTCGTTTATACAACACCAGAATGCAACTGAGAACAGAGACAAATGCAAGCACAGGTAACAGGTGCCCATTCCGATTAGGTAGCAGAGAACGTCTGATTGTACAGAAGCAAGGGCAAGAGGAATTCAACTGATATGGAAGGAAGTCCCTTCCCTGGCTTCCCAAATGTAGTTCTCTATCCTCAGATACCAGAAATGGCTATTTATTTGAGGCAATGTGTCTGCTTTAATGTGTTTATCAAGTGATATTCTGACAGATACTCATGAAAACTGAATTTTTTTTTTTTTTTGGTTTTTCAAGACAGGGTTTCTCTGTAGCTTTGGAGCCTGTCCTGGACTAGCTCTATAGACCAGGCTAGCCTCGAACTCACAGAGATCCGCCTGGCTCTGCCTTCCAAGTGCTGGGATTAAAGGCGTGCGCCACCACCGCCCAGTGGAAACTGAATTTTAACCAGAGTCTCTTGGTAGAACCTAGAAAAGTCAGGTAGTAAACTCAACCCCATTACAAATTGGAAAGATGGACTCTGAGGATTTAAGTGAATGAAACAAAGCCCTAGTGAGTAGTTCAGCCAAGGACAGAACTTTTTCCTTTCTATTTCTTGTCTACTTACTACTATTTTCTCTGTAGACAGTGTGACTAATAAGGCTCAAAAACAATTGGCATAGAATGTCAGTGGAAGTAGAGTTTGCTCCTAAAGATGAACCTTTCCAAGAGGAAAGATACCCATGTTTTGAACATAATCATTCTGACCAGGCAAATGCCCCCCTTTCCTTATTCAGTATTGTGAATGAGCCAAGCAAATGCCCCCTTTCCTAATTAGCATTATGAATGAAAGAATGTTATGTTAGTTTGTTAGTGGGTTAGTTGAGTTGTGAAATGGTTTTCTGTTGCCTCATTCATTTATAAACTCAAGGACCTTGAAGGTCCATTCATCACCAGAGGGCTGAGATGGCTTTCCCCATTTGTACTCCAGATCCTTGCATCAGGTTGTCATGGATGATAGCTGGGTCACTTTCGAGCCAGAGGATCTACCCAATGCATGGTGTCTGCTTGGGATTTACTGACTTTCTGTAAGAAGTCTGGGTTAAAGGGCAGTTTGTGATGGCAGCAAGACCCTGCAGAGGCTACTTAGCTAAGCTGGAGTCATAGGAAGCCAGGAAACCTGGGCTTGTATTCCTCAAGTGAACAGCTGTTTCTATCAACAAGTGAATGCAAGAAGGATTGTGGAAAATCAGATAAGTGTACCTAAAGCACCAAAGGAGATACCATAAGATGCCTTTGCAGCCAAGAGTCCCCTCAAATATAACCTCCCTGCTTTATAGATGAGCAATTTTCAATGTCAACTTTATTAGGCAGCGTATGTGAAAAGTGTACTCTGGTGTATACTAGAGCGTAGATTGTAAACTCTACAGTCAAATTTTGGATACTGGAAGAGTGCTAGTGTTAAAACAGATGAAAGACAGAAGAGGCAGTGCTGAGCAGCTGCAGCTGATGGGAGCCAGTTGCCCCATTTGGTACAGCCCCAGGCACTCAAATTTTCATTGTGCTATCATAATAGCCTCTTTCTTGCAGTGCCAAGACATGGGTCATCTGTCTGAAATGGTTACTAGAGGGATGTTCAAGGTCTTCATTACAAGCCCGTGATTCCCGTCTTGCCAGATCCACCTTTCACTTCTGAGGGGTCCCATGCACACTTCACCTTCATGTTCCTCACAGGCAGCACCGCCAGCCATGAGGGCTGTCTCTCAGCTACTACAGGCTGCTGACACTTGAGATAGAAGCCAAACCTCCCTGAGGCACAGTTCTCAGGGACACAAAGCCAATAGTGAACCACAATGCCAGGAAGAAGACATCACAGCCAAGGGGGCTTGGCTTTTGTATGTGCAACTGAAGAAGCATGGCTATGTCTCTCCAGTCAAGACAATGAAGGAGGCTTCATTGTACAGAGCTGACTGAGAAGGAGATGC
>CABHPP010103737.1:15341-27003 GCA_902168425.1 Peromyscus attwateri | reverse complement strand
CTGAGGTCTTTGATGTAGTTGAAGACTAGATAGTTATAATTATGGTTCTCCTTGGTTATGATAAAAGATAAATTAGATATGATATTTTAGACTCACAAATATAGGATAGATAAAATATTTTCTTTAATTTTACAAAATATAAATAGACTAGATATTATAACTGTAATTCTTGCTTGATATATGTAATTTTACTAGGTTAAAGTTAAAACCTTCCTTTTGTTTAGAAAGAAAAGGAGAAGTGATGGGGGAATGTCTTTTTGTATGCTGTGAAAATATGTTGCTCTGATTGGTTGATAAATAAAGTCATTTGGCCAATGGTGAGGCAGAATAATGTGAGGTGAAACATTCTAACCAGAGAGAGAGAGAGAGGAAGGAGAAAGGCAGAGCAGAGGAGACACTGCTAGCCACCACCAGAAGAACCAAGATGTAAAGTGCCAGTAAGCCACAAGCCACATGGCAAAGTATAGATTTATAGAAATGGGTTAATTTGAGATGTAAGAGCTAGCTAGCGAGAAGCCTGAGCCATTAGGCCATATAGTTTAAGAATAATATAAGTCTCTGTGTGTTTATTTGGGTCTGAGCAGCTACAGGACCAGGCAGGACACAGGAAACCTTCAGCTACAATATATCTCTGCTTAGCCTTGAAAACATACCTAATATGACTACAAGTTAAATTGTAATGACTAACTACTAACTTTCATTTCTTTATATCCTAATAGTTGGTAATGATAACATTCAAGGATTAGCAAATTGCATTACATTGTTAAATGAATTGTATAAGTAAAGTATCCTGAACAAGATTAGAGATATACATACAATATTTTCTAACAATATCAATCTCAATATATATAATTTGTATACAATATATAAAAATCCAATCCAATATAAAGTATTTAAAAATATTACCCAGAACTGCTGGAAGTATCACCATCCTGATTTCAAATTATACTACAGAGCTATAGTAACAAAAACCACATGGTATTGGCATAAAGACAAACAGCTTGATCAATGGAATTGAATCAAAGATGCCAGACATAAATCTACACACCTATGGACACCTGGTTTTAGATAAAGAAGCCAGAATTATACAATGGAAAAAGAAAGCATCTTCAAAAAATGTGGTAGTATAACTGGATGTCTACATGTAGAAAATGCAAATAGATCCATAGTTATCACCCTGTACAAAACTCAAGTCCAAGTCAATCAAAAACTTCAACATAAAACCAAATACACTGAACCTGAAAGAGAGAGAGTAGGGAATAACCTTGAACACATTGGCACAGGAGACAACTTTCTGAAGAGAGCACCCATAGCTCAGGCTCTAAGATCAGGAAAATGAAAAGCTTCTGAAGGCAAAGGATGCTGTTAACCTGACAAAGCAGCATCCTACAGAATGGGAAAAGATATTTACCAACCCTACATCTGACAGCGGTATAATACCAAAAATATAGATATTATGTTTTTGATACTATATATATAATATATAATATCAAATTATATATATATAATTATATATTATATATAATATCATATGTAAATATATCATACCTCAAGAATCTAGACATCAAAAACTCAAATAATCCAATTAAAAATTGGGTACAGATCTAAATTGGAAATTCTCAACAGAAGAATCTCAAATGGTTGAGAATCACTTAAAGAAATATTCAACATCCTTAGCCATTAGGAAAACGCAAATCAAAACTGCTTCGACATTCCACCTTATACTTGTCAGAATAGCTGAAATCAACAACACAAGTACTATGGAGGATGTGGAGCAAGGGGAACACTCCTCCACTGCTGGTGGGAGTGTGAACTTGTACAGCCACTATGGAAATCAATATGGTAGTTCTTCAAAAAGGTACAAATCAATCTACCTCAAGATCCAACTATACCACTCTTGGGCATAATCCAAAGGACATCCTACCACAAGGACACTTGCTCAACCATGTTTATTGTGGCTTTATTCATAATAGCCAGAATTGGAAACAACCTAGATGTCCCTCAACAGAAGAATAGATAAAGAAAACATGGTACATTTATACAATAAAGTATTACTAAGCTGTTAAAAAAATGACATCATGAAATTTGTAAACAAATGGATGGAACCAGAAAAGTCATCCTGAGGTAACCCAGACCCAGAAAAATAAATACAGTATTTATTCACCTATAAGGGGATATTAGCCATTAAGTAAATGTTAACCAAGCTACAATCCATAGACTCAGAGAGAGTAGATTAAAAAAAAAGAGGTGGGGGTACAGGGATCTCCCTGGGAGGGGAAAATAGAATAGATTTTACAGGTAGACTAGGCGTGGGGGGATGGGAGTTGGGGAATCAAGTGATGGAGATGGGGTGGAGGGAGAGACTGTGATGAGAGAGAGCTGGAATTGGGGGGAAGCATTTGGAGGGTGATGTGCAATAGAAACCTAGTGCAATAGAAACTTCCTGAAATCTGTGAAAGTGATCCTAATGGGGCTTCCTAGTAATGGGGTATATGGAATCTCAACTTGCCATCTCTTGTAGCCAGATGAGGCTTCCAGTGGCAGGATTAGGTTACATTTAATTAAGTTGTTGGCCAAGGAGGTCCCATGGAAATCCCTAAACAACCTAAGCTGTATGCTAAGACAAAAGGTTACTCTCCAAAAGCTGAAGCAGGGCCCCTTGCAAAGGACAACACCCATACAATTTGTTGAACATGGAGAAGTCGAGCCGGTGCCTACAAAGAGCCTTCACCCTGACATTCTAGTCTCTTTGGTGTGGAAAGGTACTTTGCAGGCTACCAACAGAGAAATATAGACACAACCCAGCCACAAAACCATTGACACACAATCCGTCCTGCTTACAGAATATGCTATGGCAATGGTGGTATAGAACTTGTGGGAATAGCCAAACAATGTCTGATTTGACTTAAAACCCTGTCCATGAGATGGAACCTATACCAGACACTGTTTGGGTGGCCAAGAACCAGAGACTAGATAGCCAAGAGACCTAGTGTAGAACCAAATACTACTAGTCTAGTAAAATTAAAATAACAGTAAAATGACTCCCTACATTATGCTGCTATACTCATAGATCAGTACCATATTCAGCCATCAGCAGAGACTTCCTCATACAACATATGGGTACAAATACAGATATTTTAACATACAGATATTGTATGAGAAAATAATCTGCTTTCAATAAATAAAATATGGTTAAAATGCTAAAAAATAAAAAAGATATCTAGACTAATAATTCATATCTTTGGTATATTTTTAGAAGTAAAATTTCTGAATAAATGTTAATTCTACCTTCAACTCCTTGAGCAACCACTGGCCTATCCTCCACAAGCCATGCCATCTTACATTCTCACCAGAAACCTAGAGGTTTCCATCTTCTCCATGTACCACTTGGATGTTGTCTTTGGAGAATTTGTTTGTATTGGGTGTTTTGTCTATTTTTATGTATTATATATATATTCTTGTGTGCATCTCTGTGTGTGCCTATGTAAATGTAGCCATGTGCATATATCATAAAGCATACATGGAGACCACAGGACAAATCTCAAGGGTTAATTCTCTCCTGCCACCTGTGGATTCTGAGATTGAATTCAGGCCAACTGAAGTCATCAAGCCTATGGCTCTACTCATGAGCAATCCTGCCATCTTCCTTGTCTATTTTTTATTGGAGTATGTCTTTGTACCATTTAGTTTGAAGCAGTTTTATAGAGTCTGAATATTAAGCCTTTACCAATTATAATCTCCAACTGTTATATCCCACTATGTAGAGTAGCTATTTACATTCATTCATTATTTATTTATTTATTTATTGTGCTTATTGAGACAAAGTCACACACTCAAGTCAAGGCTGGCTTAGAACTTTTAGCATTTCTCCTTGATCAGCCTACCATGTACTAGATTACAGACAGGAGTCACTGCACCTGGCTTTCTTTACTGTCTTGATAATGTTTTATGAAGGAAAGTTTTTAGTATTTGTTTCACAAATTTATCTGAGTTCTGTTCTTCTGTTTCCTGTGCTTCTGTCCTTGTACCAAAGAATCCATTTTCAGAGACAGTCATTATATATGCCTTTGTGTTTTCTTCTAAGACTGTTACAGCTTGTCTCTTGTAAATGTAGGCTGTTGGTCTTTTTAAGCTAATTTTTGAATGAGGTGTGTGGTGGCAGTTATTAGTAGCTGTCCTTTAGTTCTAGTTAAATGGCACCTCCACCACAATGGTGTGTGTTCCCAAGGCCTTTTAAGGCATGAATCTGGAGTGGCACTTGTGGATCCCTTTCACCTAGGAATATTTAAATATGAGCAAATAATACACTAGCCTCACTGTTTTCCTAAATGTAACTGCCTCAGATTTCTCTATGAAGCCACTGATGCTTAAACTCACATCCCACAAACCTTGGGAGCCATTCAATCAGGTACCCACAGATGCCAGAAGTACTGAATTCCCTAGAACTGGAGTTATAGGTGGCTGTAAGATGCCTGGAGTAGGTGCTGAGAACTGAACTTTGGTCCTCAGTGAGAGCCACAAGCATGTTTAACTGCCTAGCCATCTCTCCAACCCCCCCAAAACTTCACTAATACCAAATACTTCTTGATATTTGTTTTGTTTCATTATATCCACAGCCAGACTTCACTGGTTATGTACAGTTTATGGCCAATTACAAAGACGAATGAATGAATGACTGTACACAGATATTGTCTGATGTATACTTTAGTCAATGAACAGATGTGAAAAACAAATAAATAGCCAATTCTCTGGGCATTGTACTTGATATTTTGGCAAGATGCACCATACCTATTTTGGTTTTAGCTTTTACTACTTAAAGTATAATTCCACAATATCAACTATTTACATAGCACATCATACATAAAGTCATAGACTAAAAAGAAGATAATTGTTTAATTGTTTCAAGAAGATAAGTGTTCAAAGATTCCCAGTTGGCATTTTTCATTGCTTAATTTTTGTTTGACAATTTAATACATGTATAAAATATACTCTTATTACTCTCCTGTTGCTCTCATTTCTTATGTCCCTACCACCCCTATCAACCCTTCCTACCAGTCCCTTTCCTAATTTCATGACTCTTAGTTTTGGTTTGTGATCCACTGAGTTTCACCAGAGCCATCTATCTAACCCATGAATTGGAAGTGGCTGTTTGGAGCTTGATGAAGTCATCAGTGGGTATACAACTTAAGACTATGATTTCTCTTCTCCAAGAATATATTAGTAGAAAATAGTTAGTCAATGAGGGGTAGTATCCAATTTTTTTTCTTGTTGTGATAAAACAGTGACCAAATATAACTTGTGGGAGGAAGGGCTTTATTTTAGCTTACAGGTTTTAGTCCATCATTGAGGGAAGCCTGTAGTGGGTATTTGTTCCATCTATGGCCTTGGGGTACCAGCCCCTAGGGCGTGGCCTCTTGGCTAGCTTAAGACCTGGGGAGCATGTATGAAATTCCCTTTGCTCTCATGCTTTTGGATGGTGAAGACTGAGTTGGGCAGCATGAAACAGTGTGGAACTGGTTCTGAGCCATCCAGGACTCTGCAACTGAATTTGCCTTATCTTGTATTAGTGAGTTGTTCCCCCCCATATAATCCTCTAATAAATAGTCCTTTATCAGTAATCTGTGGATTTCCTGCCTTAGAAGCCAAGATAGGCACTGAGGCAGAGACCATGGAAAAGTACTGCTTACTGGTTAGTTCTCAATGGTCTATTCAGCTTGATTCTTATACAGCCTAGAACCACGTACCCAAGAGTGGCATTGACTACAATGTCCTGGGATTTCCCACATCAATCAGCAATCAAGAAAATTGCCCGCACATGCCCACAGGCCAATATGATGGTGGCAAGTCCTAAGCTGATATTCCTTGACAAAAACTAACCATTATGGATAGGGCCCCTTGAAGGAGAATGGTCTTCTTCAAAGCTTGACTGTTGATGGATTCATTGAAACATGCAAACAATAGACATATACAGCATGCACATGGAGAAATAGGAAGGTAGGGGGTGGATGAATGGATGAATAGATAGATGATAGATAAATAGTTGATAGATAGATATACAGATAGATAGCTTGAATTTCAACCAATTCTGTTTATATTTTATTTAAAATAGTTGTTAATACTAAGCATGCAATAAACTTCAAAATTAA
Source organism: Peromyscus attwateri (assembly GCA_902168425.1). Taxonomy (NCBI): domain Eukaryota; kingdom Metazoa; phylum Chordata; class Mammalia; order Rodentia; family Cricetidae; genus Peromyscus; species Peromyscus attwateri. The sequence goes on along the minus strand of CABHPP010103737.1, from coordinate 20,857 downwards.
TAGGACTTCAGAATAGCTGCCTTGTGCTGTAATGTGTATTTTATAATCTGAAATCTACCATGGTACAGAAGTGTAATTTTATTTTATTGTGGACATTTTCAACAACTGCAGCATACTCACTTCCCAGTTTAATAATGAAAAGCAGGCTAATGTCCCATCTGCCGTGTGGTACTGTGCCTCAAGACTCATCCCTGGAATCAAAGTATTTCTTTTGATGTGTAAAAGTCTGCTTGAAAATAGTCATTGAAGATGTTCACACACATTCCAATCTTAGCTATATACAGTTAAATTGAATTTCAGCTGACTTGGGAAAGAGTCAAGCTCTGTAGCTTTAGTATTTCCAGAATAAGAAAATAGTATTAAACACACCACTAAGCTCAAATTTCAGATGGACAGTTGTGCTGGCTCATTTCACATCAACTTAACACAAGCTAAAGTCATCTGAAAGGAGAGAATCTCAATTAAGAAAATGCCACCATAAGACTGATCTGTGGACCAGCCTATGGGACATTGTCTTAACATTAGGATTGATGGAAATAGTCTAGCCCATGGTGGGTGCTACCATTGCCAGGTCCGTGGTTCTGGTTTCTATAAAAACCATGCTTCAGCAGGGAGAATGCTGGTAAGTATCACTACTCCATGCCTCTGCATCAGCTCCTGCCTCTAGGTTCCTGACTTGCTTGAGTTCCTTCCCTTACTGCTTTTGATGATGAACTTCTCTCACTGCTTTTGATGAAATGGAGCTGTGAGTGAAATAAATTGCTTCCTCCTTAAGTTGCTTTTGGTTATGGCATTTCATCACAGCAGTAGTAACCCTAACTAAGGTATCAGTGAATGCATTTTAGTGCAACCATGGTCTTTGCAATATTTGTTATATTAATTAAAATTTGCCTGTGTCTCCTGTACTTTTTGCCAGGTCTTCTAAAACACTTCTTTTTTCTTATGTGTAATGTGTTGTGATATAGCTTGTCAGTATCTTAATACAAAAATAGAAATCTCATCATATCTTTTCTCAGGGACAAACATGAAAAGATTGCACCTAGTGCCAAAGTATGGGACATTAGGAAAGAACATGGGAAGGTACTGGCAGGAAGAGTTCATCAGTGGCCAATGGGAGAATCTGGTCTGGTGGCCAGGAAATGATTCTAAGGTAATAAGGCAGAAGGCATTGAAAGGAAAGAAAGCCCAATCAGAATACAAATATACAGCCACAACAGCGATTTTTAGATGACAGAAAAATGAGACACTGGGGAATGAGAACACCCAGGGCTCTTTCAGATCTATATGACTTCATTAGATGAGAAAACAACACTGTAGGTAGTTGGAGAAAATACAAACTTCAGGATCATGGCTCCAAAACTCTTCTTTCAGATCTGCTACTAATGAACTCATGTTGTTTTGTGCTCTTTTATCATGCTGCTGCCTAGGGTCTTGGATTGCAAGGAAAATCTATTCTCTAGGTTGCCAATCAACAGAATGATCAAATAAAATAAACTGTACTCTATGCAATCCATTACTTAAATGTAATTTTTAGGGTCTTCTAACTACTGATTCATATGAGTAAAGTGTGATAATACCAGCATCCAAATTTTGAGGATGTGAGGCAGAGAAAAGGAATATCACAGTGCCTCAGAGGTCAGAAGATGGAGTCAGATCCCCTGGAACTGGAATTACTGGCAGTTGTGAGCTAGGAATCATGGGTGATTCCCAACGTGGTGCTGGGAATCAAACTGGGATCTTCTGCAAGAGCAGTATGTATTACAAATTACTGGGCAGTGTGTCTGCTCAACTCTTCCTGTAACATCTCCAAGAGCCCACTTCTGCATCTTTCTTCCAGCTTCATTTCCTCTACTTTTAAAAAATAGCCCACTGAGTCCTATTAGTGCTGCCTTTATATGCACAAGGGGAGAGGGCCCTCCACTTGTGCATGGACGACCTACAAGAGGCCACACCACTAAAGACACCCGACTCTCCCTCCTCCAGAAGCTATCAGCTGCTATTTTTCTCTCAGCTAGAGGTGGAGCTTTGTAGGCCCTTTGCTCAACCATGCTGGAATGTTGACTGGGTAGATCTTTGCTATCATAATTTTTTGTGTTTGGAGATACCACAAACTGATTCCATATAAAATGGCTGGAGAGATGGTTCAATGGTCAAGAGCCCTGGCAGATCTTTAAGAGGAATAGAGTTTAGTTCACAATACCCACATCTAGTGATGCATAATTGCCAACCAGTAAACTTGACATTCTCATTTGGCCTCTGCAAGCACCTGCATCCATGTGTGCACATGTGTGAGTGTGCACACACACAGTAATAATAATAATAATAATAATAATAATAATAATAATAATAATAATAATAACAAATCTTATTAAAGTAAAATGATGAACTTAAGAAGTTGTCTTAGGCCTGGCGGTGGTGGTGCACACCTTTAAACCCAGCACTCAGGAGGCAGAGCCAGGTGGATTTCTGTGAGTTTGAGGCCAGCCTGGTCTACAAAGCGAGATCCAGAATAGTCACCAAAACAACACAGAGAAACCCTGTCTCAAAAAAAGAAAAAAAAAAAAAGAAGTTGTCTTAGTTAGGGTTCTTTTATTGCTGTGAAGAGACGTCATGACCATGGACAAACTTACAAAGAAACATTTAATTGAGGTGGTGGTTTACAATTTCAGAGGTTCAATCTATTATCATCATAATGGGCAGCATGCAGGCAGACATGGTGCTGGCCCATCTTGACCAGAAGGCAGCAGGAAGCTGACTGACTGTCATACTGAGTGAAGTTTGAGAAAAGAGACCAAAAAGCCCACCCACACAGTACACACTTCCTCCAACAAGACCATACCTACTCCAACAAAGCCACACCTCCTAATAGTGGTACTCCTTTTGAAGGCCATTTTCTCTCAAACCATCACAGAAGTGTTACATGTCTTTGATTTCCATAATACAAGCCAATTTGTTCTCCTGCTTCCCCCACCTTGGGCCTTCATAAACTCTAAGAAACCAAATATCAAAATTAAGTCAATAAAACAAATTAAGTCATTTGAATAGAAGGAAGAGTCATGGGTCTTACAATTATGCTGGCCAAGACAGCATGTTACAGGCTGATACAGGTAAAAACTAGACCTCTAGTACAAAATGTTTGCCACATTGTCCTTACATAGAACAACTTATTGAAGGAAGAAAAAGTTATTTTAGTGATTAGAGAGATTTTTCAGCAGTTAAGAGCATAGACTGCTCTTGCAGAGGACCAAGATTCAGTACCCAGAACCCATATTGGATGGCTTACAGCCTCAGGCCCAGGGACATCTTACATCTCCATCCTTTTTGGACATCTGAACTCACATGCATATATCCTTGCATAGATGCATACTCATATACTTATTTTTTAAAAATAATTGGGAAATATTTAAAAGAATGTTATTCTGATGAAATGTTAAGACCACAAGACAGCTTCACATTAAGGAATCTTCTAGTGGTTATGGTCTACATAGACCCTTGATCCATAATATTTACTTACATCAAAGCCCAACTCAGAGCCAGCCTGTCAATTCTATGAGGACTGATGGAGGTGAAGAAGCTTTGGGAGAGATATTTGAAGTGAGCTTGGATTGACCCATAAGGATTAAGAAAGGCAGCATCTTCAGGGCATCAAAGGACTGGTAAAGCAGCAAGTGTTTCAGAGTCACCATGAGTTCAGAAGAAGAGCCAGCTCAGGTCACTGATGAAGGTGGCTGCACTAACAAATGGACTTTGACCTCTCCATTTAAAGAAAGTACCATGCAGGACTTTCATAGCTACAGAGAAGGAGGCAACATCTCACTCCAAAATTTCAAAGGCCAGGATAACTCTTATTGTGCTGCTTAAGTTATTGGCTTTACTAGCCTGATCATCCTAGGGGCTGTGGTAATTATAGTCAGAACTCTCACCATGTGTGTGTCAGCTGTTTTTCTTACTGCTTTTGCTATGACCAAACATCCAACAACAACAACAACAACAACAAAAACAGCTTGAGGGAGGAAGGGTTTATTTGGGCTTATGTCTGAAGATGTGTAGAGCATTGTTGGGGAGACATGGTGGCAGAAGTATGGGGAATCTATTCCCAAATATATCCACATTCAGGAAGCAGAGGATGGATGGAAGTGGGGCTATGCTATAACGCCTCAACACCCATTCATAGTGACTTATGTTAACCTCCAGGAAGGTTCCACTGGCTGAAGATTGCACAACCTTATAAAACAATGCCATCAGCCTAGAGAACTGTGTTTAAATGCATGGGCCTATGGAAAGTCCTTCACATTTGAAGCACATTTCTCTCTAGGCCCCCAGATCTTCACAGCCTTAAATACTGATCAGCCTTTTCTATCAAAAAAAAAAAAGCTATACACAAGATATAAATCAACTCCTGGGGCCAGGTTTTAACTACTCCCCATAGGAAGAAATGCCAACGGGAGGATCATTCCTTAGACTCCTTAGACACATTTCCCTTGGGCCAAGATATCTCCAAGAGCACCTTGGAAATAATGCAGACTTTAGGAGGAAGCCTGAGTAGTTCCTGACAGTCTCCTAGGTGGCTTGTGCTGCTCTCAGAATGCACAGCAAGGCATCCAGAGAAGATTCAGTTTATCCAGGTTTAGAATAGGATGATGTCAGAAAGCAACTGCTCAAAAGCTGATATTATCTCCTGATACTGTCTCATGATAAGAAAATGAGGGTATCTCCATGCTGGAGACTGACACCTGAGGATGCCTCAGCCAGAGGTATTCGGGGAAAATGTGGAGGCCAGGGTTATTTGCCCCAAGGCAAGGTCAGAGGATAAGCAAATGGTGAAGTCCCATTTTATACAATCACAAATATTTACCTCTTCTTGAGGACAAAGCCTTATTCTGCAAAAATGAATGGGTGGCCGGGCATTGGTGGCGCACGCCTTTAATTCCAGCACTTGGGAGGCAGAGGCAGGCAGATCTCTGTGAGTTCAAGGCCAGCCTGGTCTACAAAGTGAGTTCCAGGAAAAGCACAAAGCTACACAGAGAAACCCTGTCTCCAAAAACAAACAAACAAACAAACAAACAAAAATTTGCTTCAGTTTTAGCCGGGCGGTGGTGGCGCACACCTTTAATCCCAGCACTTGGGAGGCAGAGCAGGCGGATCTCTGTGAGTTTGAGGCCAGCCTGGACTACAGAGGGAGTTCCAGGAAAGGCGCAAAACTACACAGAGAAACCCTGTCTTGAAAAAACAAAAAAAAAAATGGATGGGTGGATGGGCAGATAGATAGATGATAGAAAGAAGACAGATGATTGATAGAAAAGACATACAGATATAAAAATGGGCACATAGACTAATAAATATACAAGAAGATAAAGAAATATAGATAGACAGATACAGATATAGAAAGAGAAATGATAGATGACAGGTAGATAGATAGATAGATGATAGGCAGACAGATAAATTAATGGCAGATAGATATACTTTTTACACACACACACACACACACACACACACACACACACACACACACACAC
>CABHPP010103737.1:0-15331 GCA_902168425.1 Peromyscus attwateri | reverse complement strand
CACACACACACACACACACACACACACACACACACACACACACACACCAGCCATTTCTAATATTCATTTTTTTTCTGTTCTAGTTGTCCAGGGTAAATTGTGTGGAGAGAGAGAGGACAAGCTAAGTCAGCACTCCGGTCAGCTCCTGCCTGCTTGAAACAATTTAAACAGAGTAAAATGTCGACTTGTGGATCGACTATTCAAGCTGTCAACCACGTTACACCCAACCTTCATAAGAGCTCTCTATATTGTCTCTTTCTTTTTTTTTTTAAACTTTTGCCTCTGATTCAGTTTTACTTAGCTATAGTGGCTCATCCATCCATTACTCCATTAAAAACAGCATTAACAAATACTACTGCTAAATTAAGCTAATTGTAAGAGGCTAAGCATGAGACATTATTCTGCTGCAATGACTGAACACAAAGGCTCTATGATGGAAATGCTGATGTGGTGCATTCATGAAGGCTGAAGGAGTTAAGGAAGATGAAAACTCTCCAAATAGTGTTTGACACAGTAAATACCAACATAGTCATTATGATCTGATATAAACCCCTCGGTCTCCAGTAACATATTATTCTAGCCAATTTCCTGCTCTCCTGTTTAACGTTTTTCTGTATTTGAGACATATACTTCTTTCATTTGCTTTCCTATACAAATGACCCCCAAGTTTCAAACTTGCAATCTCTTCCGTCTCCGTCTGAATCTCTCCGCTGGGTCTCAACTGCACTTGAAGCTTCAGTGATGTAGTGTACACGAGTGACCCACAGTTAGTCCTGCCCCAAGTCTAGACCTCCCTTTGACCATTATATTAAAGTCAGAGGGATGAGCAACTTCCATCTATCTATAAATAACAACTGGAAAATAACTTTTCAAAATGTCTCCATTTATAAGGCCACAAATCATTTGATATATAAATAATAATACATGTAAGTGGTTTAGGCAGCAGTCTGTCTTAGTTTCTTTCCTTGTTACTGTGACAAAAATACCCCAACAGGAGCAACTTAAGAGAGAAAGCATTTATTTTCATTCACAGTTCATGGTACAGTCAATCATGGTGGGAAAGGGAGGGCATCAGGGCCTTGGAGCAACTGGTCATGTTGCATCTACCATTGTGAATAAAGAGCAATGCATACCCATGATCAGATCCATCTCCTCTTTCTATCCAGTCCAGAACTCAGTCCATGAAATGACTTCACTCACAATTTAAGATGGGGATTTTCATATCAATTAATGGATTCAAGAAAACTCTTCACATGCAAACACAGAGACCCATTTGCCTGATAATTCTAGATTCAGTCAAGTTGACTACACATTTAACTTACTAAGGAAAAACTGAGATAACCCAAATATATGGAGAAGACAGAAAACATCCCCAAATCTGTATAAATACTCAAAACAATCTCTGATGCATTTATTGTATTAAAAGCAAAGTTTAGGAATAACTCTAGAGTTCTTCCAACACCAAAATAAAATGGACTTAGATGACATCAAATATTGAAACTAATAAAGACACAATGATTAATGTTTTTTTGCAAAAATAAACATGTAAGTGGATAAAGCTGAATAGAGCCCAAGAATGAGACATAACCATGAAGTCACATGCCTCACAACAAAAGTAGTACTGCCAGGCTGTGTTAAAGAATGCCTTGTTCAGTAAATGAAAGTTTACTGGATATTCCCACAGAAATGACAAAACATGAACCTTTGCTTCTCCCAGCATGAAATTCTACCCCATACAGGTTATGAATCAAATATAAAATTATATTATACTGAGGAGACAAGATAATCTCTTCAGGGATTTGATATAAACAAAGATTTCTTAAACAGATCACAAAACTGCTAGCAATAAAGAAAAACTAAGATTGCTTTAACTCATCACATGAGATGAGGTTGAATTGCAATGATAAATTTCTGGCAATAAATTAATAACATTAATAAATTATATTTATCAAGTTCCTTTTACTATAATTGTAATTATAGATTATAATTATATTTACATATGATTCTATAATTGTTTATAATTATAAATATAATCTATAATATTTAATTATAGACAAAGGACAAATAATGTATTATTATAATTGTGTGTGTTTGTTTGTGTGTGTGTGTGTGTGTGTGTGTGTGTGTGTGTGTATGGTGTGTGCATGCATGTGCTCAGTGTGCTCATGGAGGACAGATGATAAGATTGGGTGGTAGTATTAGTCTCCTTGCTTGAAACAGGGTCTCTTGGTCACTGCTAAATGGGGATAGTCTCTGGGGTTCCAGGGATGCTCCCATTTTGCCATAGATGCTCTGTAATTGCACATGTATAGTACTTTATCCACCTGTTTGTGGGCTCTTGGGATCCAAATTCATATCTTCACACGTATACAGTAAGTGCTTTATTCACTGAGCCACCTTAGCCATAAAAGAGTACTCTCTGCATGATGTTAATTATTTTCTGTCAATTGAAAATGATATGACTGATACACAGTCCACTTGGGAAGAATATGTATCCCATGGCTTTCCTGATGTATTATTTCCCATAGTAGATTAGGGCGGGCTGATGTCAGTAAAATCCACCATAACCTTACTGACTTTCTTTTGTTTGTTCTATCTGCACCATTGGGCAAGTGTTGATCTTTCTAAGATTAACCATGGGAATTTTGCTTTATGGTAAGTCTATGAAGTCAGTTCTGTGAAGAACATATGTACTTGGATTGCTGCATCTTCTTGATCAATGGCTCTCACCATCATTAGGAAATTGGCCCTTTTATGCCTAATCACATTCTTTGACCTAAACTCTGTGAGGAATCTTTATATTTGTATGTGGCCACTTAGGTGCAATGCAGACTTATTCATTGAGGAAGCAGTGATATTTATTGGATGTTTCTATTGTCTGATTATACAGAGGTCCACAAAGCCACTTTTATGCATGGATATAATGAACTTTTTACCCAAATGCATTCCTCCATCGCCTACCCCCTTCCCATTTCTCCCCACTACCACTTGCTTCACTTCTCCTTTCACACCATAGCACACACATGGGCTTAAGAAGCTACAAATTCTAGGTCCTACAACTGAGAAAAACATGAGATCATTTTCTTTCTGGGACTGACTTAACTTAATATGATTACTTCCAGATGTACCCATTTTTCTACAAACAACACAATTTCTTTATTTACTGTGGCTGAAAATTATATTGTGTATTCAAATCACATCTTTTATCCCTTCCTCTGTTGATGGGCCTCTAGGTTTGTTCTATAATCTGGCAATTGTGTATACCACTACAGGAAACACTGATGTGCAAGTATCTCTGTGATATGTTGTCCTGAAGTCTAACACACAGGAATGTTATAACTGGATCATACAGTATGTCTATTTTTAGTTTATTGAGGGACCTATATACTGATTTTTCACAGACGTTAGACTAACTTACACTCCTACCAGCAAAATAGCAAGCTTCCTCTTTTCCCTCACTCTCCTGGTCTTCACATCCTTCCAGCTCTCCAGGACAATCAACTTCTCGCTTCATCACACTGGCTCCCATACCCTGCATGGACCACTCAGATATATAGCATGCCCTTATTCCACCCCAGTGCTGCACTCAGCACACACCTGATCACCGTGAACCCACCTTCTGTAACAGAACTCCCTGGTGAAATCTGCTTGGTAACACCTGCCCTAACCAAGTCTGGACACTCACCTCTCTCATTTTGTCTTGCTTCTATCCACAAGTTGAGAACAAGAGCCAAGAAGGTCTTTCCCACTTGGCCTGATAAGCCACACTGCCTCTGGCCTCTGGAACCTATACCATGCTGCTTCAGGAAGTACACACGCTTAGCTAAGTTGTCCCTCTTGCCTTTCTTGATCAACGTCTGCAAACTCCTCCCCTGTCAGTCAAAGCTCTCTTACAGAGTAGCAAGGACAAGAGCCACAAAAATGGCTACCATGTAAACAAGTTGCCTATAAGCAGGGCACCTGTTCGTGGTTTGGACAGCTAGACACTAGCCCCTCTGCAATAACAAACATGAATCTCATGAAAGGCATTTTGTTTGTCTCTAGGACCCAAATCCTGGCTTCCTATCAGAGCAGAGCAAGAAACATTTGCCAATCTCCATAGAGGCTTCAAGACTAAATGGAGAAAATACAACAGAGAAATGTGTATCTATAAAAATGTAACCTGCTGTCTTTTCATTAGTATATCCAGCTATGTCATTTTCTTGTGATTTATTTTTAGCTTACCTTTTTTATTTGTATCAAATTGGGTCTTTTGTCAGGGTTGAGAGGTGGCTCAGCAGTTTAGAATTCATATTGTCCTTAAAGAGGGTCCAAGTTCATTTCCCAACACCCACATCTGGTCGCCTACAACCACCAGTGACTCCAGAGGACCTTATTTTTCTTTTAGCCTCTGTAGGTACCTCTACTCATGTACAACTCCCCACACATGTAAACATACATACACATATAATTACAAATAAAATTAAAATATTTAATAATAATAATCACATTATTATTATAAATTAAGTCTCAGAGAAAGTTCTAACTTCTTATGTGCTTTTACAATCTCTTGTTTTTATTAGAGCATCTTAATTATATAACTTAACTTTCAATATAGTTAGAATTAAGTTTCTCATATTAACATATTTTCCTTTCATCTCATTGCTCATTATATTCTCATTCATCCTTCCTTGCTTTAGAACAATTAATTTGTTTCTGCTGCTGTTTTGATTCAGTTTGATTTTTCTTTTTTTGGAGACAGTGTTTCATGTAGCCAGGTTGGCATTGAACTCACCATGTAGCCAAGGATGACCTTGAAATCTTGATCCTCCCAAATCTGCTTCTCAAATGCTGAAATAATAAGCATTCACCATCATCCCTGGCTTTAGTAAGTACAATTTGTGATTTAATTTTGCTTCCACTATGGGATTAGGAGTTTGATTTTCACACTTCAAGTTTTAGAGCTGCAGTGTAGTTTTGCAAAATATGCTTTTATTTTGACTAATCCCACCTCCAAAGAATATTAAATGCATTCCATTCACCAACAGCTCAAGAGCCTTTGGGAGCATGTTTCCATGTGTCCTATCTTATCTTCTGTCCTGTTTTCTTATCTACTTCCACATTTGTCATACAGCCCAAAGTACATTATTCTTTTTCTTTTAATGCTCTAATATTTTTCCTTTGATTCTTAAAGGTGTCACTCCATCTTTCTATGGCCTGCATAGTTCCGGGGGAGAAATCTGTTCTTATTCATTATTCATGTGACATGACTTTTTTTCCTTGGGGCATATTTAATGTTTTTCAACGTGGTCACCTGCCTCACATCTCAAAATTCAATAAAGTTTCTTCACTCTATCTCCCTCTCTTGTCTTTCTGAGTTTTATCTGAACAATTTATCTTGCTATATCTTTTTTGAAGATATGTATTGTATGCCCTGCATGCATTTGGAAGACAGAGGACAAGTTGTGAGAGTAATTTCTCTCCTTCCACTGTGTTGGTTCTGAGATTCAAACTCAGGTAATCAGGCTTAGCAGCATGTGCCTTTCCCCCCAGGACCACCTCACCAATCCTCTTCGTGTTATATTTGCATGCTTGCTGGTCTTCTGCAGTGCTTAGTGGGTTGTTAATCCTATCTAGTGCATTTCATTTTAGAAAAAAAAATACTATTTATTTAGTTACCATTCATTCATTTACTAATCCATCCATTCATTCATTCCCATGCTGCTCAGATCAAGTTTGAATGTACTATGTAATTAAGAAGAACTATGAATTCTTGATCCTTCTGCCTCTACCTGAGTGGTTACAGTGCCACCGTTGCACACAGGTTCTGCAGGGCTGGGGATCAGAGCTGGTGCTTTGTACATGCTAGTCAAGCACTCTACCGACTGAGTCACATTGCCCATCCTAGTTAACATACTTCTTAAGCTATAAATCCCACATAATTTATTTTGTCTTCACCTGCTCGCTCCCTCTTTGATAAGATTAAATCAGCCCAGGGCTCTTTAAAGCTTGCTGTCTCCTCCTCCATTGCCCTTGTTGTTTCTGGTTCTATTGATTAATCTCTGAGTTACAGCTCTTACTTTTGTATCTTGTTACATGCTTTGTAAGTTTTAACTGGAGGTTAGAAATTGTGAATTTCATATTGTTCACTGCTGCATGTCTTTAAAGAACACCAGACTATGTTCTGGCTCATAGTTAATTGTGATAAATTTAATTTTTCCAATGCTTATTTATAAGATTTATTAGGTTTGGTCTAGAGTAACTTTTATTCCTAAGTTAATGCAATCCCCACTATGAAAGTGACCCCCCTCTGAAGCCTTTTCTCAATGGTTCAGGAAGTAGAAATTCTTTCTTTTTAATCTTGGTAAGAACACAACTTATTGCCAACTCATCAAGAGTCTCCAAATTTAGGGGTCCACTCGTTCTGGAGCACCTTTCCCTAGCATATGTGAATCAGAACTGGGCTGTGGAGATGGGGACACAGCTCAGAGGTTCCAGTCTCTTGCTGCTACTGCAAATGACTCAAGTTTGGTTCCCAGCACCCACATCTGGTGTCTCACAACCACCTTGAGTCCAGCTCCCAGGGATCCAGTTCCCTATTCTGGCCTCTGCAGGCAAGGCATTCACATGCATGTGCACAGGCATACACATTCACATAAATTTTAAATGATAACAGTAGAACAGTATATAAACTTCTTTAAATATAAAAGAACTGAACTATGAGTTGAAGATCCCTAAGTTATTTTCAATGGCCACTCATTTCTTCTTTTCAAGAACACTGATAACAAACACTAACTACTTCAGACCCCCTAAATTCTGACCCTATCTTCTGAGTTAAGACAGCCACCAGGCTTTGCTCACTTCTGTCCACTGTGCTGTGACTCCAGATATCTCTCAGGATTCCATTTTCCTGAAGGTCATGGGCCTGTATTTGCTATTGTCCTATGAATTAAAACTATTGTGCCCTACATTTCAATTAGCTTTTTAGTTGGTCAAATAAAAAGATAAATTCAGATTGTCCTATCTCATTTTGGACAGAGTTGGAATTCTCCAAATATCCTTAATATTTTCAACTATGAATAGTGTTTTTGTTTAGCTATAAAGTAGCCCCAAAGTCTGGCATGCTGAAGGCTTGGTATCCAGTTAATGGAGCTATCAAGAAACCATTAGGCAATAAGAGAGTTAACATTACCAGTGGCTTAGGCTGCATGAGATCCTATCTCAAATGAATGAGTAAATAAGTGGATGAATGATAAATTATAGCTGAATGGACTAATAGGGGATAGGACCAGATTGGAGAAAATGGTCACAAGGTACCTCTCTGAAAGTATATATTACCTCTGATCCCATTTTTGTCTGTGTCTCTCTACTTCCTGACTGGCATAAGGAGAGCTCCTTTCCACGATCATGCTCTTCTTCCAGGATGCACTGCCTCACCAAAAGCCCATAAGCATGGAGTCAAGTGACCATGGAATAGAAACTCTGAAATTATTAGCAAAAATAAATGTATCCTTTCTTAGAGTTTTTTTATCTCAGCTATTTTGTCATAGAGAAGAAAAGCTAATTAACACAAACATACTGTACAAATAAGAATATGGAATCTCATGGTCACCTTCTTATGATAACTTCATTACCAATCACAACAACTCTCCTTGCCTTAAGACAAAACACATACAAAGAAAAGCTGTTACTTCTTGCCATATCCAGTTTCCCAAGTGTCCATCATCTCTGGGGCTCATGTGTGTTAACCATCATAAAATGAACATACTTACCAAGATATGATACTATCACTTTAAAATTTTAACACAGCAAAAAGTACGATTCCCTTTTCTTGCTTCTCTTTTATACCTCAACAAATGATTGGCATTTTCAAAAGGAAAATTCATTAATGACAAGAGAGAAAGGGAAAAGAAAATCATTACAGAACACAAACATTGCTCACAAAGAATTACCAAAGCAGGTCTTGAAAGTCCATCATTCTAGCTAAAGGGCTCATGATTTGTAATTGGTCTGTCTACCTCTTCATCTCTTCCCTGTCTAGCTCCATCTCCTGCCAGCCACTCAGTAACAGACATTCCTAATGCCTGTCTGAAATTTCCTTCTATAGCATCTTCACACCGATTCTGTGTCTTCATCTCTTCCTGTAGAAGAGCTGGATGAGACTGTTGTGTCTGACACCAAAAGGTATCAGATCTGGGAGCTAATACCTCATCTCTGTGTGGTAGAACAGAATCCAGCTCTTTACAAACATAATTGAGATCATGTACTCAAGATAACTGTCATTCAAAGACTTGTATACACTAAATTGAGTCTTGTTATCTCAAAATATGTCCTGCAATGTTGCCTGGAAATGGGTCCTGTTACTAATGAACATGATCACTCTCTACTCATATCTCATAGTAATTCATTTTCTTTCTAAATATGCTTAATAGTACTGTCTTTGTCACTGTTCTGTTGCTGTATACCATGAACAAGGCAACTCTTATAAAAGGAAGCATGTAACTAGGGGCTTACATTTTCTTAGAGTTTCAGAGGCTTAGTCCCAGAGGCTTAGTCCAATATCATCATGGTGAGAAGCATGGCAGCATGCAGACAGGTGTTAAAGCAGTATTTGAGACCTTTACATCCTGATAGGCAGAGAGGCAGAAAGCAACTCGACCTAGTTTGGGATTTTGAAACTTCAAAGCCCACCCCTAGTGACACACTTCCTCCAACAAGGTCATGCCTACTCCAACAAGGTCACATCTCCTAATCCTCTCAAGTAGTGCCACTGTCTTGTGACTAAGCAGTCAAATAAATGAGTCTATGGGAGCTATTTGTTATTCAAACTACTACAGGTACCTAGGAAGAAAACAAGATAATTTGTACACAGGACTATTAAAGCATAATGTCCAAAGAAGACCTTTCTCCTAAAACAAATAGAATAATTATCTACTCTGGAAGGGTTTTGCCTATGATGGGGTGCATCATTGCCTATTGTTGCTATATGAATTACCACAGATTTAGGCACTTAAATAGGCACTAATGGACCATTTCATGGCATTGTAATGCAAAGAAGGCTTCATAAACTTAATTGCTTCCTCTACTCTAACTTTCTCAGGGATAATGGCAAGCTGTTAATAAGTCAGCACTTTTGTCTGTGGGGAGAATTAACTTCTAAGATACTCATAGAGAATATGCAGAGCTCTTACAAGTTAAAGCTAATGTCTCCCCCCTCATCTGCTATCAATTGGGAGCTTCTAGCTCTGATGGACACCTGTATCCCCTGTCACAATGGGCCCTCCATCAGCAACACAAAACTTCCCATTGCTGAGTCCTTTTCTGGCTTTAGGATGCCTTGACTTTCTCTTTCTACAGAATTTCTACCCAAAGAACTGGATTTCTCTGTGGATGATGACTGCCTATGGTCCTTTGTGAAGGGTTAAGGTCCTGTAGGCTTTTCCCTGTCTACTTTGGCATGTGCACTGGTATCATACCTGTTCAGCTCATGGTTGGACAGTCATGTTGGTGATACTTTATGGTTGTAGCTTCTTCTGTTACTAGGAGACATACACAGAAAACTCTCATCTCCTGGTTTTTTCGTCAGTTTTATAAATTGACTAATGGAAGATGGACACACTAGAGTAGGACTTCTAAAATTGTTCTTCAGGTGTGAGGCACACTGGACAGTCACTAACATCCCTAACAGTTGACAGTGCCTTTTTTTGTTCCTACTCAAGATTTTAATGGCTCCAAGGAATATTCTTCAAAGCATATTTAAAGACATGAAATCTGAATGCAAACTCCTCATTTAGACACTTACGTTTAAATATATTTTTATGTAATAAACTCTTGGCAGTACAACTAACACCATTCATTTGAAATGAAAAGAAAGAACGTTGATTTTAAAATGAGGATATCAGCTTGATGACCCAAAGTAACATAATTTCTAGCCTCGGAAACTATAACATTAGCTAGGTAATGACATATTTTGAGCTGATTAATTTTTTTTCCTTGCTGAGACATCTGCTGTCATTTGAAAACTGTCCAGTATGAGTATCTGCAACAGATGGTAACAGCATGGAGGATGTCAGGCCAGCCTGTGCTGTAAGTAATGTTTGCTTCTTTTTTATTTTTTAGGACAAGGATTTCTGCAAGAAAGAACCTCTGGAAGCGGCCTCAGGCGGAGGTCAGCAATGACAGGTGAGAGGAGCCTTGGCTTCCAGAAGAGGCACTGCCTCCCATGAAGCAGAGGCTCCAGCTGCTGCTCCAGGTTGCCCAAGTGTTCACACAGAATGTGATTGAACACTGGCTGAGACCCTAAGGCTGCCAGCTGGACATGATGCGCCACCCTTATTAATCTTGAGAAATGTCCCCACTTCCATCCAATTACAAAAGTTTTGGAAAAGCCCTGCTACCATGTGTCTGTGTGGCTTCTAACAGATACTGCCAGCTGGCCTGTCTCCATTCATTAACTGGCTCAACTCCATCAGGATAACTCCAGTTTTCATTAACTGGTCTGACTATTTCAGGATACCTCAGTTGTGCCGTGATTTCTTTGAGTACAGGTTGGTGATTGCAAGTGATGGAGAAAAGCTAGGACTCTGGAAGGATTTCCAGAAATCCTGGAACCAGAAGATGGCTGGCTTCTCTGTGATCTCTTACCAAAAGGTTCAGTTCCCAGCATTCCAGATCAGTGAAGTACTCGACTTTGACAATGTCACAATCATCACCTGGGTACAATGTCAGGGCAGCAGGATAACACAGCATTCCCAAGCCTAAAACGTCAGTCCTTTGGACAGCTGTACATAGAACACTGTACATAGACACAGTTGCTTTAAGAATGGAGGACAAACACTTGCCTGTGAGATCTTATACTCTGAGCCTGGCAAAGAAGTACATTCCTCAGTCTAAGTACCAGGCAGACAGGGGCAGAAGCATCTGAGTTCAAGACCAGCCTAAATTAACAAGATTGTCTCAAAATACAACCCCAAACTAAACCTTAAAGTCTACCGAGGCACCACATAGCTGACCAGATCATTAAATTGAAAAATCTGTATAAGAGAGAAATTGGGACAACTGGTTATAGAAGAATATAAGGAAGAAGTCTGCCAAACCAGCTCTAATGGAGCCTTAAAGATCAGAACTAATTATGCTACAAGAGTGGAGGAATGCCAGTTCAGGCAGGAACAAATATATGAAGGTATATGGACGCATTTACCAAAATAAGCATGAATCAAATAAAAGAGTAGACAAGGAAGGAACATTCTATATCAGTGGTTCCTAAAATTTATGACTTCAGATAACTTGATTTTTAAAAAGATTTTATTTTATTTAAGTATGTGTTAATGAAGGTCTGTGTGTTAGAGGGGGTGTAAGTGCACATGTGTGTACAGGTACCCTCAGAAGCAAGAAGAGGGTATTGTATCTTTGAAAGCTGGAGCTATAGGCATCTATGAGTTACCTCATATGGGTGATGGAAACTAAATCTTGTTCTCATAATCAAGCAGCAAGTATTCTTAATTCCTGAACCATCTCTCTAGCCCAAGTTCACCAAATAGGAATCAACAGGGGGGACTAAAGATTTGAACTAGGGACCTCTTGATCTCTGCAAACAAGTATTCTGCCCCTGAGCTGTAATCCCATCTTCAGATAACCATCATGCTTTTAAGTTTTATCATGAATTCTCTTCATGTATTGATCCAGGGGTATTTAATGTTTTGTGAATTTAAGCCTAGATATTTAGAAATATTTAACTTATCAATTTATTTCATAAGACAAATACATAGTAGGTTAACCAAAGAGCATATTTTATGAAGATAATTTCATTTTCAAAGCAAATAACACAGTATCAAGAATATCATGGATTCACATGTTTGAGTAGTTTCTGGCTTAATAAACACAGCAAGGTTCTCATCCATGCTTCCACATCCAAGCACTTGCAATGTGCTGTTCTGGTTTTCATAAGGGAAAAGGAAATCTGGCTTTACACCTATAGATCACCAAAAATATTGTGAGCTCTTCAAGACCTTCATAATAGAAATCAGAAACCTCTTATTCAATTCCATTAAAATCTATTGAGGGGAGTGGAGAGATGGCTAAGAGTGCTTTCTGCTCTTCCAGAGGACCCAACTTCAAACCATAGAACCCATAACTCCAGCTCTAGGGGGGTCTGACATACTCTTCTGGCACTAGCATGCACACACACACACACACACACACACACACACAAAACCACCTTTTTTTAATCTATTGGTTGCCCTGGGCTGTGAAGAATGTTTTTCACTATGGTCTATTTTATACCTTATACTTTAGATGTTGGGAAGACATTGGCTCACTGAGCTAGACAAAATTTCCACACACTGACATGTTTGATATACAACATCAATGAGCACATCTCTTAATCTCACTGGAAAATCCTTTCAACTCCACAGGGGTAGATATAGTTATTTTAGTATGTTAATTTTTGTTTGAATGCTTGAGGGTTATCAGTTATTTATCTTAAAATTATTAGCCATATCTGAATACTAATAGTTGGTCTATTAGACATTCTTTCAAGAGAAAATGATCAGCATGGGAAACAAGTCCAGTCACAGTTTGCAGTTTAACATTATAAGAGTTTTCTTTCAACAATGCCCTTGTAGTATGTATGCTGCAGTAGCTAAATGTACTTCCCATACTCTGTCAAGAACATATTTTAAAAAAAGCACAAAAATGGCCTGCACAGTGGCTTAGCAGTGTTTACGAGTGCATACTGCTCTTGCAGAAGACCTGAGTTCAGTTCCTAGTACCCATGTCAGGCAGTGCACAACCACCTATGCAACTCAGCTCCAGTGCATCTGCTGATGCCCTCTTCTGGTTCCTTGGGCATTTCCCACATTCATGTGCATATACCCATATGCAAACATACCATTTAAATTAAAAGGAAATCTCTTATTAAATATTTTTAACGTGTATGGGTGTTTTGACTACATGTATGACTGTGTATCATATGCATTCATTGCCAACAAAGACCAGAAAAGAACTCTGAATCTCCCAGAACTGTTGGCAGCTATCATGTGGGTGCTGGGAATCATACAAAGGTCCTGTGGAAGAGCATACTCTCTCCAGCTCCTGAAAGTAAATTTTAAAGAAAGAACATGCTTTAAAAAAACATGCACTCAGGCATTAAGATATAATAAAATTAGCAATTTCTACTGTTTGATCAGGATATCAAGTTGCCCTAGGTTCTTTTGTTTATTTCTGTAAGTGCATGCAGGAGAAGGGGATTCAATGAATTGTTATGAAGTGGGTGCCAAGCTATCATTTTAACTCCATAGACCGTAGTTTTAAGTTTTAATGAAAACACATAAAAGCACCAGGAAATGCTGGGTTTTGGTCATGTAGACACCTCCCAACAGGGTCTTGATTGTCATGCACAGAATTGCTGTTCTATATAACCTATAAAGTAGAAGGAAAGATGAAGAAGAAAAAGAAAATACTGAAAGCAATCACTCTGCACTTTCTGCTAAGGTCTGTGACTCAGCTACCCGACTCTTTTGATAGGCTGTTTTTTTCTCAGGATACACTACAGTGAGATATGCTGAGTTGGAGTTTGTTCAAACCCCATTCTTGGTAACCATCAAAAAATAAGTCTTCTGGATTTGATCCCTAGCACTGCAGGGTGACAAGAATATGTATTTCAGTGCAGACTCTTGGGAATAAAAGTGACATTTCTGAAAAAATAAATAAGTCACAAAGACTGGGGAATTGGTAGAGCCCCTGCCTAGCATGTATACAACCCTGGATTTTCCCCTAACTACCATATAAACTGGGCATTTTGGTGCATGCCTATAATCCCAACACAACACAGTTGGAATCCATAGGATTAAAACTTCAAGGTCCTCCTCAACTGTACAGCAGATTTGAGGCCAGGCTGGGCCACGTGAGGCCTTGTTTTGAGCAGTGGTAATAACAATGTGAAAATGAGGAAGATCACAAATTTCAAACATTGTTAGTGAATTATGAAGCACATTACTCTTAATCTTTGCTTATTGATACCTCATT
The DNA here is from genome assembly GCA_902168425.1 of Peromyscus attwateri. Taxonomy (NCBI): domain Eukaryota; kingdom Metazoa; phylum Chordata; class Mammalia; order Rodentia; family Cricetidae; genus Peromyscus; species Peromyscus attwateri. Next base: position 1,327 of record CABHPP010103737.1, on the reverse strand, counting down.
AAGGAAGAAATAGAAATTCTTTATAGATCCTTCTCATAGCCCAACCCTAGAATTTTAAAAGTGAAACTATATATCCAAGTAAACAGCTGTTACATCCTGCTTCTACTGTGAAAACACCTAACAGACACTGTTATGAAGGACCCAAGAGACATATGAACTCAGGGCCACAAAAGGCTCAAAGACTGTAGTCTTCAACTCTACTTCCCTAGAGGAGTGAGGGTCAGTGCTACATTAAAATAATGATAACTCAAGTGTATTTTCTTCCAGGAAAGTCTGTCTACACCTTGCAGGCATATCTACCATTTTAACATTTGACACCAATTATCTAAAAATTTCCTGCTTAGAAACTAAATTCTCAGTCTCTTTTGAGTAAAATTACAATTTTATGTTAGGTCATGTCTATCACTATTCCAGCCATATGCAAACCATGGGCTACAAGTTGGACATGGCCTGTAGGGCTGAAGTCCACCCACATGTGTGGGTGAGTAGCGAAGAGGCTAATCTCAGTCTCTACCCCATTAGAGAACCGGCTATTACTGTGTGACTCAAAGTCCTCACCCCATATCACATGGCTAGAATTTCTGGCCTGGCTCATTCCTACCCCAAATTCTGCTACTGTCTCAGAAATGATGCTCTAAAGCTAACAGAGGTGATCTCTAAGATTTGAGAACAAAGATCACACCTTTCTATGTATAAGGTTGACTTCATTACTACATGCAGAGATCGAAATTCAAACCTTTAATGGAACAAAAGAAACTATCTTGGACACTAATGACAGCTTTTGTCAATATTCCCCTTTATAGGGAGATATTCCAAAGAGGGAGAAATGAACGCAACTCTTCCTAGACCATTTAAGGTAAAACTAAGAAACCGGTACCTCCAAAATAATTGGGGTTAATTATGATCTTTCTTCCATCTAAAACTGAGATTCATGCTGTCTCCTTCCCATTGACCTAATTAATCCATCTCTAGAAGTCCCCAGCTTGACTGTGAAGTTCAGGGCATGTCACTGATGATGAATATATTAATGGCATAAAGGAATCAAAGTCAAAATTAGCATGAAATTAGTATCCCATGGCTCCCCACCATCAGGGACAACTGCCTGAACTGATGAGGAAGCCTGTTGATTGCAGAGCCAATTCTGACAAAAATATTTTCTTTCTTGATGCCTTTGGTGTCATGTTGACAGAAATCCTGTGTGATTTACAAAGCAAAAATATGTGGAACAGTAAATAAGAGTGCCAATAGCTGTGATGTTTTTTGAAATAAAAAGATGAGCTACAAACTTCTGTAAAATCATTTCAACTTTCCCTTAGATTAGTGGTTT
>CABHPP010103733.1:0-13991 GCA_902168425.1 Peromyscus attwateri | reverse complement strand
AGTAAACATGGTTGAATATTACTTCTTTATAGGAAAATGTGGTGAATTTTGCATTTCTATAACGTATTTTTCTTAACAAAATGTTGTATCTTCATATTAATTAAAACAATTTTGAACCTCTGTTTGCTATATTTTGCAGGTGAAATTCACAGTATCATTTGACTCAAAAAGAATTTTCCTAGTTTATATTCATTAATTATAAAATTTGATTAAAATACTCAAAAATATGCTTTTACAATTGTAAGAATAACTTTGTACTTTTGGTTAATTTTTTTATAATTTGATTATTTGAAAGAATATGTAATTTTAGTGTATGTGTATTTCAGATATAGAACAAATTTACCATCAAATGATGTTTTATTTCTTTTCATCTTTGCATTTATGTGTTTTCATTTCTGTTTAATCACAAAGAATAAAGTAGGAATATAGTTACAGTAATGATTTGTTAAAATTACAAAATGCAAAATGACAGTGAATTGTAAGCAATATTTTTAATAATTACTTTTTGGATAAATATGAAGAAACATAAACTATTTTGTGTGCAGCTGTCTATGTGCCTCAGCATAGTACAAATGGTCATTATATGGTTGCAGACATGTAAAATGTAGATTGTAGACATGCACCACTCAGTGACAGAGATGTTTTTGAGAAAAGTGTTTTTAGGCAAATAATCAATAAAATCATTATAGAATGAATAAATCTTTAAAAAAACTCAAGGGAGAGACATTAAAAATTGACAGAAATCAATAAATCAAATCACTTAAAGCACATCAAGAAAACCAAGAAAAAAAAAACAGTTGGCAGAAATAAATAAAACTGCAAGACCTAAAAAATGAAATAAAAGCAATAAAAACAGAGGGAATTCTAGTAATGGAAAATCTAGGTAAAGCAAACAGGAACTAAAGATGCAAGTATCACCAATAGAATACAACAGATGAAATGGAAAATCTTAGGTATTAAAGACCCAATAGAAGAAATAAGTACATTGTTCAAAGAAAATATTAAATCTAAAGTATTCCTGAAGATTCTTAAATGGCTGAAATAGTTAAATTTCATCATTCTGAGCCATCAAAGAATTACAAATCAAAACAACTCTGAGATTCCATCTTACGCCAGTCACAATGGCTAAGATCAAATGCACAAGCAACAACTTATATTGGAGAGGATGTGGAGTGAGATGAACACTCCTCCATTGCTGCTGGAAATACAAAACTGCACAACCACTTTGGAAATCAATATTACAGTTTCTCAGAAAATTGGGAATCACTCTACCTCAAGACCCAGCTATACTACTCTTGGGCATATATCTAAAGGATGCCCTACCATAGCAGAAGGACACTTGCACAACTATGTTCATAGCAGCTTTATTCATAATATCCACAACCTGGAAATAGGGTAGATGTTCCTTGTGGTGATATATTGTGTACCGTAATAAACTTATCTGGGGATTAGAAGACAGAGCCAGCCACTAAATTAGACATAGAGGCCAGACAGTGCTGGCACACACCCTTAATCCTATCACTCTGGAAGCAGAGATCCATCTGGATCTGTAGCTGGAGAATTTCTCTCCAGCTCACACCAAGTCCTGCCAGTCCTGGAGCCCACTTATAAAATAAACACACAGACTCTTACATTATTTAAACTGCTTGGCCATTAGCTCAGGCCTATCATTGTCTAGTTCTTACTCTTATATTTAGCCCATTTCTATTAATCTATACTTTGCCACATGGCTCGTGGCTTACTGGTACCTTACATCTTGCTTTTGTTGGCAGCGGCTCCAGGCAGTCTCTTTCTCAGCCTTCCTGTTCCTTCAATTTTCTTCTCTGTTAGTCCCGCCTATACTTCCTGTCTGGCTACTGGCCAATCAGTGTTTATTTATACAGAGCGATACCCACAGCATGGATCTCTGTGACTTCAAGACCACACTAGGAACAGAGTCAGGCAATGGTGGCACACACCTTTAAACCCAGCACTTGAGATCGCTCGCATGCCTTTGCTTGGAAAGCACACACATTTTTAATCTGAGGAAGTGACTTGGCTGGGTAGAGAACGGTATATAAGGCATGAGAAGACAGGAACTAAGCAGCAGTTCAACTGAGACCCTCAGGGGTAAGGACTCAGAGGCTTTTAGTCTGAGGATTCGTGGAAACAGGATCGGCTGAGGAGTTGGTGAGGTGAGGTAGGCTATGGCTTGTTCTGCTTCTCTGATCTTTCAGCTTTCACCCCAATATCTGGCTTTTTTTTATTAATAAGAGCATTTAGCAATTCTTGATAAAGTCCCTCAACCAAAGAATGGAATAAGAAAATGTGGTGCATTTATACAATAGATAATTTCTCAGCTGTTAAAAACAGTGATAAAGTGAAATTTGCAGACAAATGGATGGAACCAGATAAAAATCATCCTGAGTGAGGTAACCCAGACACAGAAAGACAAACATGGCATATACTCACTTATAAGTGAACATTAGTGATAAAGGATAACCATGCTATAAACCAGACTCAGAGAGGCTAGGTAACAAGGAGTGCTCAAAAGGGGGCATTTGTATCTTCCTGGTAAGGGGAAATAAAAGAGATATTGTGGATGGCTTGCCAGTTGGTGGGGGTGGGAACATGAAGGAACAGGTTAAAGTTTGGAGGGGTGTGTACTGAAAGAAACAACTGCAAAGGGGGTGCATTTCATGGTCAGGTAGAAACCTTGTCAAAGGTAAACTACCAAGGATCTGGAAAAATGACCATAAGAAGACTCCTACCAGTAATGGATACATAGCCTAAACTGGCCCTCTCCTGTGATCAGGCAAGACTTCCAGTGGAGGGATTGGGAAAACAATCCAGCCACATAATTTTGACATACAGTCTGTCATGCCCATGAGGTGTGCTTAGGTAAGGGTAGTGCAGAGATTATGAGAATGGTCAACTAATGACTTGTTCAGCCTGAGAGCCATGCCACAAGAGAAAGCCCACCCCTGACACTGCCTGGGACACCATGACACAGAGGCTAGATGGCATAGAAAACTAGGATAGAGCCAAACATAGATGGAAAAAAAGTCAATATAATGTTGCCTAATATTATTCTGCTATTCTCATCAATTGGAGACTAGTCCAATTGTTCGCAGAGAGGATTCTTCCAGCAACTAATGGAAATGGACACAGAGACCCAAAGCCAAACATTAGTCAGAATTTGGGAAATCCTACTGAAGAGAGGGAGGAAGGATTTTAGGAGACAGAGGGGTCAAGTTTTTCACAAGAAAATCCACAGGATGAACTAACCTAGGCTCAAGGAACTCACAGAGACTGAAGCAAAAATTAGGTTGCCTGCGTAGGCCTGCCCAGGCCCTCTGAATATATGTTGAAATTGTGTGGATTAGTCTTCCTTTAGGGCTCCTAACTTTTGGAGCAGGAGCTGTTTATGATGCTTTTGCTGACTTTGGGGCCCTATTCCTCCTACAGTGTTGCCTTGCCTAGCCCTAAAATAAGGGGAGGTGCTTAGTTTTGCTGTAACTTGGTATGCCACGTTTTGTTGATATTCATGGAATGCCTGACCTTTTGAGAATAGAAATGGAGGGGAGAGCATGAGGAGGGTAGAGGGGAGGTAGGGAGAGCGACAGAGAGGAAAGTAGGGAGGGGTAACTGCAATCTATTGTAAAATAAATAGACAAATAATATATTTTTTAAAGGTAACTACTCAGACTCTAGACCAGCTAACCCATTCTTAGGTCCAAAAATATGTAATATAGGACAATATTCCTGAGAACTACTTGATCTTGATCAAATCTCTTCTATAGTATTCCCTTCAATTTACATGGAAACTATTACAAAATTCTTTAAGGATCTGGAACCATACTGGACTGTACCCTAGTTTTATATGAGTCAGTACATTAGGTTTGGTAACACCAGCATTCCTGAACACATTTCAGTGACTGTATTATGATGAAGTAATAACTGTGAAATCAGTTAGCAATAAATTTTAGCTTTATTAGAATCATATGACTCTATGTGATCACAAGTATACATGATCTAGCATTAACAAATATGTCATGAAGCAAATTACTGTATTTGTATCAGGTAAAGGAATAGCAATCTGACTAAAAATATTAAGGAATGGATTTACAAATATAATTAATGACTAGTATCATTTAAGAATCTAATACATTATGCAAACATTCAATGTTGCTAGGCAAAATGTAGACGCTAATTCATATTTAAATTTTAAATAAACAAGAATTTTTTAATTAAACATTTTAAAAAGGGAATTTTTATTTCTCTTTTTCTTACATAGGTGAAAGAAAATGATCATAAAATTAGCTACATGTACATAGTTATACATAGAACATAAAATTACTAATGTACAATTCAGTTGCATTTAGGTCATTAACAATATTTTTAACAAGGAGTCTACTCAAACATAAAATGTTTTCATTAATATAAAATAATGTCCCATACCTATTAAGCAACTAGTGATGAACCTTTCAGGAACTGAAAGTACACTTATTTCTTTATAAATTAATCTGTGCATAATCTGCCAAATAAATTGAATTTTAGAACCTGAAAGACATTTGTGTCTTCAATTTTTGTCTTTAATAATGAGATCTGGAGTTTTATTCATAGTGCAACACTTTCCAATACTGTAGCCCTTATAATCATTAGTTAATATTTCATTATTTAAATATATTATAACTTGCTCATTGATTTAATAAGTTACAAACATTTATCCTGTTCACAATTTTGACTATTATAAATAACATAGAGATTAACCTACATGTATATGAACTAACTTGAGTACATGTTTTATGTATGTTGAAATTAATTCATCAGGTGGTGGTGGCGCACACCTTTATTCCCAGCACTCAGGAGGCAGAAGCAGGCAGATCTCTGTGAGTTCGAGGCCTGCCTGGGCTACAGAGTAAGTTTCAGTAAAGGTACAAAAGTATACAGAGAAACCCTGTCTCAAAAAACAACAACAAAAAAATATTTTAATTCTTTAAGAATTGCTTATATTGTATTTTTACTATATTCATCCCTCTCCCCCATACCTTCCAAGAATCCTTCCCCCATTCCATGACCCATTCAACTTTATGTCCTTATTCATTTTATTTTAACCCATATAGTATTGATGTGTTTAGTAATGTGGTCATTCACTGGAGAGTGATAGACATCCCAGGAGTCACACCCTTAAAGAAAATAGACTCTCCCTTTCCAAGCACCTATCAATCACCTATAGCTCCTCCTAAATTTTTGTTATAAACACTGAAGTAGAATTACAGAGTCACACAGTATAGCATGTTTGACCATTTGAAGCAAAAGCACTATTTTCAACAGAAGGTATATCATCACCAACAATGAATGAAAATACAAGGGTTTCCATGTGTTCTGAACTCATCTGTTTAACTCTAATTGTTCTTGGGGTTTTGTTTTGCTTTTGTTTTTGTTTTTGAACATCATGTAATGTTTTATTGAATTTGAGTTCTGTAAAAGATGTGGTGAAAGAAATTTGTCTGTTTAAGAGAAATTGTTACTGTGTTCCTATAATTCTTCAGTGTAATCTTAGAACAGTCCATATCACTAATGACGGAAAGGTTAAAAAATATATCATTAACTGATATGACAGCTCTTGATGAGAATACAAAGGGACAGAGATGAATGTGTTTACATTTTTTATATGATTAAATACAGTGTATTGGTGGAGAAGTTATGGTACAGAAAAAGGTATTATGTGCTACTAGGTATTTATTATACTCGGTATATGACACAAACCATGAGTGGGATTTTATTAAGACTCCTGTTTCATCTCCTGTTATTCCAACAAAATATTTGCCAGTTTATCTATTTGTGCATAATTGTGCTATGTCCACATGTGTACGTGTATGCATATAAATGTATGTATATGAGCATGTGTATGCAGAGACTAACAATTTATGTTGGGATCTTCTTTCTAATCATTTCTCCTTTTTCTTTCTTTCATTCTTTCTTTTTTCTTCTCATTTTTATTCCCTCTTTAATGGAGTTTTTCATTTCCTCTTTAAGGGAATTTTTTATTTCCTCTTTAATGGAGATTTTCATTTCCTCTTTGAGGAAATTTTTTATTTCCTCTTTAAGAATATTTTTTTATTTCTTCTTTAAGGGCCTCTATCATCTTCTTTAAGTCATTGTTAGGATTAATTTCTTCTGTTTCTTCTGCCTTGGTATGTTCAGTACTTACAACTGTAGGGTCGGTAGGTTCTGGTGTTGTCATATAGGCCTTTATATTGTTGCCTGTATTTTTCCGCTGGCGTCTACTCATCTCTTTCTTTGCTCAGTGCAGATGGTGTGAGACCCTAACCCTTTAGGCTTACACCTCTAAGCCTCAGAAATGAGAAACTTCAAGCACCGGGAAATGAGAAACTAAAAATCTGGTTCTCTGGGCAAGCTGACCACCCCTGTTCTCAGTAGGTGAGGTATATATTTACGATTCTGGTGATCTGGTTCGGTGGTTGTGTGGTCTTAATAAGTTCTTTTGAGAGCTTCTTGAAATACAGGATCCAAAGACACCTCTTACTCCGTGGCTTGCTGTATAGCTGGGTGGCTGGCCCCTGATGTCTTCCTCCTTCTCTGGCTCCTCGATCCTTCAGGTTCCTGCGAGCACTGCGGCGTCCTCCCTCGTTGCCTCTGTAGCCACAGCTGCACTGATCCCTGCCAGGGAGCTCAGGTCTCGCAGGGTGCTGCGCTCTCCACTAGTTCCCAATTGAGAAGCAATCAGCAAGGTGATTAACATCCACTGTGCGGGCACGGGAGTCCCTGATCCTTGTAGCTCCTCTTCTAGCAGTTGCCCAGCTCTGCTGTGCCCCAAAGGGTCACCCGGGGAGCCCCCGGCTGCTGCTCCTTCCCTGTGCTTGCTACGACCACGACCTCGCCGCTCGTACCGCGCCTCTCACCCGTGCGCCTGCCGATCTGCTCACCCGCAGGCCTGGGGAGACCGCACAGGAAGGATCGATCCAAACCGCGGATTTCCGAGGAAGGCAGAGAAACTCTGATGCTCTAGCCAGCTTTTCTTAACTTAAATTAATCCTTCTATCTTTTTTCTCTGAGCTTTTATCTTTCACTTTTTCTGTATACCTTTTTTGACGTCTTTCTTTGTGGCCCTGTTCCTCTTACTTCCACATCAGTTCATCATCCTATTTTGCTCTCACACATGGCCCACCAGCGGCAGTGGCCATCTTGATTCCCTCTTCTCATTTTTAAAGTTAGCCATTCTCATTAAAACCAGAACACAACCATTCAGGTTTTAAATTGTAAAACATTGAAAATAGATTTGGAAAGTGTAGTCAGAAGGTTTCCTGTGTGACAGCCTTCCAATGCTGAGGACAAATCTCTCCTACTCGCATCCTCCAAGTAAACAGACAGAGGCTTACATTAATTATAACTGCATGGCCATGGTTTAAGCTTTTTGCTAGCTAGCTCTTATACCTTAAATTAGCCCATTACTGTTAATCTGTGTATCACCACACGTTCCTGTTGCTTTACCTGTGGCCCATTACATATTGCTTCTTGGGCAGCTCACTGGCACCTCCCCCCACCTTCTTCCTGTCTCTCTCTTTGAATTTCCTGCCTGCCTCTAAGCTGCCTTGCCATAGGCCAAACAGCTTTATTTATCAACCAATCAGAGCAACACATATTTGCAGCATACAGAAAGACATTCTACCGTCAGGAAAGGGGAATAGAATAGACAGGAATGGATGGAGGAGAGGAGAACTGGAATGGGACAAGCAAGTGGGGAATCCATCTTTGTCCTACAGGTCTAGTATATATGACAGACTCATCTGTGAAGCAGGATTTTCTGAAGGGCTTTCCTACCTTGTCTTGGCAAGGATTGGCAGTCCTTTGTTTTGTGTCCTGCTTGCAAAGTGTCACCAGTTGAGGCAAGGGCACTTTCTTGCCCAGTGGCTAACTTTTGCTACAGAGAATGTAAACTCTAAATGGATTTTCTTTTATGACCATCATCTTCTCTGAAGTAGATTGGTGCTGCCAAAATCAGACATGTCTCATTGTCATAAGAAAAAAAAAAAAGAATCTATGTTACTGAAACATCTTAAATGCCATATTCTGTAGATCTCTGAAGTGTTTGAAGATGATCTGTCTGTCTAAAATATATCTGTTTGACCTTGAAAACATCTAACATGACCATAAATTCGATTATAATGACTAACTACCAACTTGCATTTCTTTAGATCCTAATTAATTTGTCATAAAAACTTTCAAGGACTAGAAATTTGTATTACATTGTTAAATAAGATGTATAGGTTAAATACCTTGAACAAGATTAAAAATGTGTGTACAATATGTTCTATCAAAATTAATTTCAAATTTGTATCAATATACAAAATTTGTATACAATACACAAAAATCCAAGTTAATATAAAATAGTTAAAACTAGTAGTTGCTTTTTAAAAGTAGATTAATTAATCTATCTCTTTATCTTATCCATATTCTCTGTTTTTTCTTTTCAGAGTAGATTCAGTAATCTATCCCTTTATTCTATCATTTCTATATCTGTTTTTTTAGAGTAGATTCAATAATCTACCCTTATATCTTATCATTTCTATACAATATATTTCTATCTTATATCCCCTTTTCTTCTTTTAGAAAGAGATTGACTATAATCAATAACAGTTTTTTAACCAACCCCTAAACAAAGGCAAACATCCATAATCCATTTTTTGGATATGTGGGCATAGTTTTCTAGGCTACTTCCTGTTGATTAAGGGCACTGGTAGTCTTATGGGGACACAAAGAAAATTCAGGATTATGCTTAAGTCCTTACTGGAGTAGTCTGGGAGGCTGTATCATCTCAGCCATCTCAATATTGTCCTGAACAGTTTGTAATCCTAAACTGTTCTTTAGGTTGTATTTGTCAGCTTAATGGTGTTATCATTGTCCTGATGGAATTGTTGTGGGATTCCATTATCTTTTTGGAGACTTCAAAGTTGCTGTTAAGCATGGTCATGGTTCACTGCAGAATTTTTTTTTGTGTGTGGGGGGGGACATTTTTTTCTAGATGATTTGTCCTTTTTCTTTAGATGTCTCATTTGTCCAGTGTTCTTCAGATTCCTTATCCTTCATTCTCCTGAAAGGCAAAAACAAAATCCTGCCCTAACCCTAACTTTGAGGAGTTTCCAAATCTAATCTTTATCAATTTTGATTTATGGTTTCTCCTTAAATTTTTGTTTTATTTTCTAAAAGCTTTCTATCATCCAGAATACTATGGTTTCTTACAATAGGCATTAGGTTCTTATATTGCTCTGGGATGGAGTTTCTTTTTAATAGACCTAATTTTGGCTTGATCATAATCCCAATGAATTAGGTTCTGATCACACGCACAGGTTATGGTAACTAGATTCAAATTCTGGGACTGCTTATTTCAACTTAAATTACTAGACTAGGCAATGATCTAGAAGCATGTTAGAACTAAATAAACTCAAGCTATTTTAAAATAGTTCATCATAGAAGTTTTCCATTACATGATAATGAGAATTAACAGATACTCACAACTACACAATGATCAGAGAATGAAGATAGGAAGCAATTAGTTTTCAATAGGATGTCTTCATAATCCTCCCCTCCACCACAGCTTAAGAGATCTACGTGGAATGGGAGACAAAAGATTGTAATAGCCAGAGGTGATGTATGATTCCAAGGGAACAGTGGCATGCAGATACAACAGAACTGATGCACATAGGAACTCATAGAGACTGTGGCAGCATCCTCAAGGCCTTCAGAGGCCAAGGCAGACAGGATCTCAGTATGAACAGTAAGTGGATATGGAGTCCAATTCTAAACCAAGAAGATATGACCCTTTGGTACCTGTTTGTAAAGGTAAAGTTTGTTTTTTTTTGCAAATAGGGTGTCCCTGAGAATACCAACCATACTCCAGGGCAGGCACCATAAACAGGTTTACTTGCTCAAGACAAAACAAATTTGATTGTTGTAGGTTTTTTTTTTCCTTCATTTTGTATTGTTCTGGCTTATTTTTGTCTTATTGGCTTTGATTTTCTTTTTTGGTTGTTTTTTTTTTCTTGTTTGAGAGAATGAAAAGGAAGGATAGAAAGAATGAAAATGAATTGTTAGAGCTGTGGGGGAAAATCAGGGAAGAGTTGGGAGATGGTAAAACCTGATCATATATATTTTATAAAAATATATTCTAAATAAAAAAGTTCATAATGTATTTATTATTATTTTACTCTTGGGAATATATCCAATCTGAGAAAAGTAGTACTTCAAAATATGTGAAATTATTTTATAGATGTAGGAAATTTCTTCATAAAAATCTCCTCATAAATGAGATTAAAAATTAAAAAAATAAACATTAAATAGTTTGCCAAATTTGTCATGTTGCACAGTGTGCAGTATTATCATTAAAAAATTAGATTTTCATTTAAGTTTGCAAAAGTGAGTATTTGAGAAAGTGGCTTATGCTAAGTAAATTATGTAAATTAATAACTAAATTGGACTTCATTGAAGAAATATGCTAATTTTTAACCTCTTGACTTATTCAAAGAGTATTGCTAAATGATGAAAGCGTGTCTAAGCATTTCAACTTGAGTAAATTATGAAAATGTAATGAGTTCTTTACCCAATTTTCACAGAACAACTGACATGATGATGCTGTATGCATCTAATTAAGCTCCTTAAAGTTTCCATTATGAACAGTTGTGTGTGTTTGTTCCTTATAGCCAAGTAAGAATTGACATTGATAGTTAAAAGCTTTTCACATGTGTATCTTTCCAAATAACTTGGAGCTTTGCATGTTCTTTCCTCCTTTCACTTTTATCATGTCTTAATATCAGTAAGAAGTATACTTCCTTCACAAAATCAGTTATATTCACTTTACCACAGGACAAAAATCTCAAAACTGTTGTGTTATGCCACCACTAATTCCAGATGAAAATTGACACGTGTCCATACATTGTTGCATGTGAGTTATTAGTCTTAAAACCAAATTAATTATATTTATTCAAGTAGCATTATTTAATTCTTGAACCTGGTGATTCTTTATTATATTAACAAATAGAATATTTTAAAATGCCTTTTTAAGACAAATAAATCATCATAATCTCATTCACATTTTGTGTTCTATATTGTCAATATTTTCAAAACACTTAGTGTATTATTAGTGTAACCAGTAAATCTTTGATGATGTTTCAAAGAAAGGATTAGTATTATCTAATTGTATTAATGAAATATTTGGAAGCTTTACATGAACTTTAAGACTAAATAAGCATTCAATTAGACATCTCTATCCTACTTTTTATATTAATTACCTCATAATATATTTTTGTCATCACAGAGACATTATCAAAGACAGAAGAAAAGTGTTTTGATGTTTTTCTATCTTTATTCAGTTTATGATACGATTGATACTTCCTTGAAGGCATAAATATAATGCCCAGAATTCACGATTTATTCAAATTGTGCAGGTCTTCCATTTGAAAGTAGTAAATTCCCTTCTTAACTTGAGAATATATTAAATTTAAAATGTAGAACATAAAATAGTGCAAGTTAATAATATATATGAGAAAAAGGGTAGTCAGTAACTTGATCATTAATTTTGTTCTGAGATGGAAATATTTAAAAATTTAGCAAGAGTTGTTGGTAGCCTATATAGTCTATCTACATGATAAAAGATTCCTAGTCTTATGAGAAATTTTACATAGATAAAATGCAAATATTCTAGGTGTGAATTAATTGTGATGTTTCCTTTACCTGTTTCAGATGATGCATTTAGATTTCGTTGTTATTAAAGTGATCTCTTTGTGAAGGGCTAGGTTTCACTTATAGCAAAAACAGACAGGGGAGACAAGGAGAAAGAGAAAGCCTTGCTTCATTCTAGGAAGACTATTTCATGCGTGAGTGATTCTGTTGCTCATACCTACTCTTTTGAAAATGTGTGCCATGTGCTGACCCATCGTCATCTGGTCACAAAAGAAGACTGTCTGTAATATGCTACTTAGGTGAAAACCATTATAATAATAGATAAAAAGTAAAAATAGTTTTGTCCCTGAGAAAAATTATGGGGGGATTCTAGGCTTACAATCCTCAAGACAGGCTTGGAAGAGGATTCAGTGAACAGATGGAATTGCTGTGCCAGAAATGAAGACTGAGTTTGAACTCCCAGAACCCACTCAAAGCTGGGTTGTCTGGGCTGTTTCTTGTTTCCTTTCATTCTTTTTTCTTTTTTAATTTTATTTTACAATACCATTCAGTTCTACACATCAGCCATAGATTCCCATGTTCTCTCCCCTCCTGCCCCATCCCCTTCCTCCCAGCCCACCCCCCATTCCCACCACCTCCAGGGCAAAGCCTCACCCAAGGATTGAGATCAACCTGGTAGACTCAGTCCAGGCAGGGCCAGTCCCCTCCTCCCAGACTGAGCCAAGCAACCCTGCATAAGCCCCAGGTTTCAAACAGCCAACTCATGAAATGAGCACAGGACCTGGTCCCACTGTCTGGATGCCTCCCAAACAGATCAAGCCAATCAACTGTCTCACCCATTCAGAGGGCCTGATCCAGTTGGGGGCCCCTCAGTCATTGGTTCATAGTCCATGTGTTTCCATTCATTTGGCTATTTGTCCCTGTGCTTTATCCAACCTTGGTCTCAACAATTCTCGCTCATATATACCCTCCTCTTTCTCACTAATTGGACTCCTGGAGCTCCACCCGGGGCCAGACTCAGAAAGACAAACATGGTATATATTCACTCATAGGAGGATACTAGTTGTGGAGCAAGGATGACTGGACTGCTACTCACATCACCAGGGAGGCCACCTGGAATATAGGACCCCAAGAAAGACACGGGGATAGCCCAATGATGGAGAAATGGATGAGATCTTCATGAACAGCCTGGACATAAATGGGGGAAATGAAGGGTGAGGGTCGAGGGAAAGAGAGCTTGGGGGAGCAGGAGACCCCAGCTGGATCAAGAACAGAGAGGGAGAACAAGGAATAGGAGACCATGATAAATGAAGACCACATGAGAATAGGAAGAAGCAAAGTGCTAGAGAGGCCCACAGAAATCCACAAAGATACCCCCACAATAGACTACTGGCAATGGTCGAGAGACAGCCCGAACTGACCCACTCTGGTGATGGGATGGCCAAACACCCTAATTGTTTTTTTTTAACAAATATAAAAATATTTTTATGCAATATATTGTCATCTTGTTTTCCTACCTTACAGTTGCAGGTAAGTCCCTCCTCCCACATATTCAACTACACACAGTGTTTTGGAAGTAACCAATGATTGTTTGACTGGATTTAAGACCTACTTTATGAGATTCGACCCGTGCTTGACAGTGATAAGGTGCCCCAAAACCTGATAGATCATGGATCTAGGTGAAAACCAAGTACTATTTACTGTTCTACTAAATGAATATAGCAATATAATAACATTCTACTATACCCACAGATAAGTGCCTACTGAGCCATCTTCAGAGAAACTTCTTGCAGTGCATGGAAATTAACAGAGACTCACAACTCTACAGTATGCATGGGAGAACTTGAAGCATTCTATCCAAAACTGTCCCAGTAAGAGCTCAAGAAAACATGTGGAAGAAGAAAGAGAAATATTTGAAAAGCTGTTGGAAGTGAGTGACATCAAGGAAAGAGTATATTCCAGGCAGAACAGGCTAAATCCTTATAAGAACTCATAAATTCTTTGGCAGCATGCACAGTTCTGGAACAGGTTCAAGTCAGACAGGGTCAAAGCACTGAGCGGACACAGCAGTGTGTGCTCCTAATCCCAGAACTTCTGCAGCAAGATTGAAAGTAGAGGTGGCGTATCCGAAAGCCTGCTGATGTCTATACACAGTGTCACAACAACCCTGGGAAGAACACACAACTTAGTTATCCAACACCAAATGATCAGCCATGAAATCATACATATAAGTAACACTGTAGAAACAGAGCAGGTTGTATTTTGTATGTGTGTGTGTATATGTGTATGGGCATGTGTATACATAGATA
>CABHPP010103730.1:0-29235 GCA_902168425.1 Peromyscus attwateri | reverse complement strand
TGCTGGAGAGGATGTGGAGCTAGGGGAACTCTCCTCCACTGCTGGTGGGAATGCAAGCTTGTACAGCCACTTTGGAAATCAATATGGCACTTTCTCAGAAAATTGGGAATCAATCTCCCCCAAGATCCAGCTATACCACTCTTGGGCATATACCCAAGGAATGCTCAATCATACCACAAGAGCACTTGCTCAGCTATGTTCATATCAGCATTGTTTGTAATAGCCAGAACCTGGAAACAACCTAGATGCCCTTCAACTGAAGAATGGATAAATAAAATGTGGTACATATACACAATGGAATACTACTCAGCAGAGAAAAAACAATGACATCATGAAGTTTGCAGGCAAATGGAGGAATCTAGAAAAAATCATCCTGAGTGAGGTAACCCAGACTCAGAAAGACAAACATGGTATGTACTCACTCATAGGAGAATACTAGATGTGGAGCAAGGATGACTGGACTGTTACTCACATCACCAGGGAGGCTACCTGGAAAACAGGACCCCAAGAAAGACACGGGGATCACCCAATGAATGAGAAATGGATGAAATCTTCATGAACAGCCTAGTCATAAGTGGGGGAAATGAAGGGCAAGGGTCTAGGGAAAGAGAGCTTGGGGGGGGCGGGAGACCCCAGATGGATCAACAACGGAGAGGGAGAACAAGGAATAGGAGACCATGATGAATGAGGACCACATGAGAATAGGAAGAGGCAAGGTGCTAGAGAGGCCCACAGAAATCCACAAGGATACCCCCACAGTGGACTGCTGGCAATGGTCGAGAGACAGCCCAAACTGACCCACTCTGGTGAGGGGATGGCCAAACACCCTAATTGTCGTGCTAGAAACCCCATCCAATGACTGAGGGATCTGGAAGCAGAGATCCACGGCTAGGCCCCGGGCGAAACTCCGGAAGTCCAATTGGCAAGAAAGAGGAGGGTCTATATGAGCGAGAATTGTTGAGACCAGGGTTGGATAAAGCACAGGGACAAATAGCCAAATGAATGGAAACACATGAACTATGAACCAATGGCTGAGGGGCCCCCAACTGGATCAGGCCCTCTGAATGGGTGAGACAGTTGATTGGCTTGAACTGTTTGGGAGGCATCCAGGCAGTGGGACCAGGTCCTGTGCTCATTGCATGAGTTGGCTGTATGAAACCTGGGGCTTATGCAGGGTCACTTGGCTTGGCCTGGGAGGAGGGGATTGGACCTGCCTGGACTGAGTCTATCAAGTTGATCTCAGTCCTCGGGGGAGGCTTTGCCCTGGAGGGGGTAGGAATGGGGGGTGAGCTGGGGAAAAGGGGAAGGGGGCAGTATGGGGGAGAACAAGGGAATCTGTGGCTGATATGTGGAAATGAATGGTATTGTAAAATAAAATTTAAAAAAAAATGTAAACTTCCAGATTACATCTTCAAGGAAGATCCTTATTCCTGCACTTAGGTTGTGAGCTCTGTCCAACTCTGTTTTTCTCCACTGGGCACAGTGGCATCTCTCAGCATTCCAGAGTGTTTACCTCCATTGCAAATACTCATTTAGAAGTACCTAGACAAAGTTGAAGTCTGATAAAATATACAAACCTTATTTTCTAAAAGGCAAGACTAAAAGAAGGCCTAATTACTCATACTTTTTCTCTGAAATGGCACTTTTTTAGATCTTCTTCTTACTCAAGCATACTCATAACACATATATGCTACACATAAATATATCATATCTTACACCATATGTGTTATACATACATGCATCATATCTAATCTATACACAATTATGTATATTCTATACATATAAACATATCACATATTCTATATATGCACCATATATAATGTACATGCTATACATACATATTATATACATACTCTATATACATCATATGCCATACACATGCTACACATGCATCATATATATGCTATAAATATATATTTAAAAGTAGTTTTGAATCTCACAATTAGTTCATAACAAATTTCTTTCTTTTATCTGTGAAAAAATTGTGAAAATTATAATACTGAAAAAACATAAAAAAAGCCTTTGGACAGAAGCAAAACCTGGGTGTGTCTCTAGAGGCTACTTTACATGATGGACACAACACTCCTGATCTGCTGAAGCTGGTTTGAAAAGTACATTCTTCTTTCATACAGAGATAAAAAGAAAAGCTTTTAGGTCATGAGCTTTTGGGAGGAAGAGATAATATCTCTGGTGCTTTGATGTTACAAGTAGTTCATCATTACAGAAGATTCTGATATAAAATAATGGTCCTGGTAAACTGAGCCTGAATATTTAACAGAGAAGTCTCATGACATTCTTGGTTTGGGAAGGGCAGAGCAAAACAAGATAGAAATATTAGAAAGCTTTGTTATTTTAATGTAAAATTTTTACTTCAGTGTATTTGAAGATGTAATGCAATTTTAAAGGTAAGCACAATGTCTATATTTGTCAGGAAACTTTTTGTTTAGAAATGTTGCTAAAACATGAACAATAAGAAATAAGAACAATGAGCAACTCATAATTAATGAGACATATGAAATGGTTTTAAACTTTTGAGCATTTTCTATAAATAAAAATTCTAATGGCTAATACAAAATACCAGTTTTCAGTCCTATGTTACTTTAAAGTTTAGAGGTAAATAAGATACAAGTTTGAAAACATATGTTAAATGCATGCTCATACATTTCTGATTTTTAAACCTTGACATTATGGTTATAATAATAATTGTTCTAAATTCTCAATTGTATTTAGGAATATCAAAGCATTTGATAAAAGAACACATGAATTATGAAAAATTCATCCTATCAATATAAACATAAATCTAATATTATGAAATTCACAAAAGTTGCAACACCCAAAGTCTATCAGTGTTTGGGAAACTCATTCAAGACCTTCCCCCAAGTATATATATATTTGGGCATATAAACAAGATAAAAATGCAGATGCAAACAGAAAGATAGAGGCTGTATAGGTGACATAAGTGATTCTAGATTAAAGATATGTCATTATGGACAATCCATATTATCTCCACTACTTTATGTGTATAGTGCAGGGGATTGAACCTGGAGCTGTGCACATGCTTAGCAGCACTGTAAAATCAACTACATTCTAAGCCCTTTTCTGTTTGAGATAGGGTCTGGGGATGTAGCATAGTCTGGCCTGGAATTCCCAATCTTCCTGGCTCTGCCTCCTGGGTGCTAGTATTGAAAACATGTAACTCTGCACATGGCTTCCTGTTTTATTGAGGAAAACATCTCAAACATCTGTTCAATTCCATAAAAATATGATTTAACATTTTACACTATATCCATATGTACCAATGATAATTTTTCCAAATTCCTTAATAATAGTTATTTAAAGAGTTCTTTTTAAAATATCATTCAAAGATGAACTTGATAGTCTACAATAAAAATCTAACTAAAAAGAGAAAACAGGTTAGCTTAAAAATCTCCCACATAAGAACAATAATGAGGCCGGGCGGTGGTGGCACACGCCTTTAATCCCAGCACTCGGGAGGCAGAGCCAGGCGGATCTCTGTGAGTTTGAGGCCAGCCTTGGCTACCAAGTGAGTTCCAGGAAAAGGAGCAAAGCTACACAGAGAAACCCTGTTTCAAAAAACAAAACAAAACAAAACAAAAAAAAGAACAATAATGAAAGAAAGAGAAAAACAAAACTAGTAATAAGTGATATTTTAATGAAAATCCTTACTTGGGCTCTCAAAATTAGTCACTGAGATATGAACATGGGTTACACCTGACCTGCAGATTTACATGCTGAATAATCTGTCTATGAGCCAGGCCTTAACATGATGACCTTCAAGATGACTAAGTCATGAGACAGCATCCCAGGACAAGATTCATGCTCGTATTACGAGGGGACCTTCTTCATAAAGTGAACATATCCAATTCTTGCTCTAAGGTAACTTAGAACCTTCAACCTCTGCCTTCTGTCCAGGATGGCACAGCGTGGAGAGCCACCCAGGCTGGCACAGGGTGAAGAACCACATGTGGGAACCCCAGCTCCAATGTATTTTGTGGAAACCATAAAAAGCAGACTAAAACAACTACCAATGGAGAAAGAAAGGAAAATGCAGAATAACAATGAATATTGAAACAAGGATCACTTATATTTCCTGAGAATCCAGTCAGAAACTCCAACAACTTCAAAACTAACTAAATTAGTTTTTAGATACCCAATGACAAAAATGTACAGACACAAGTGGCACCAGAAAGTGAATAGATATTCTGAGTACAAAGGACAGAAACAACACAACTAGCTTTGTAACAGCTTCTCTGTAGACAATATACTGCTGACAGTGAGGACGTCCAGTGAAAGCAAACAGAAAGCCTTGCAATTTAGAAAGAGTTTACATTAATTTAGTTGTTCTTTTCAAACTGGGGAAAATGTAAACACACCATCTATCTTCACTAGCTTTCAGCCAACTTTAAAATCATCAATTTGGTGGAATCACACTGCTAAGCAATACATTGTTAATTCGCCTTGCAGAAGACAGCACCTCAGCTGTGTGGGTTATGACAAGAAACTACTGCTTAGGTTACTTTCCAGAGATGTGAAAGTCAAGTCCAAGGCAACCATCAACTCTACTTCAGCTTACTCAGGTTTCCAGTAGATGCCCTTCTAACATCAGAAGCCAAAACACCACGCATAGATCAATAACACTACCAATGTGCATCCTATGCAGATCTATAAAGATGAATCTCTTCCCTTACCTATACCTTAAGTCACCCAGTAGCTTCTTTATCCTAGAAATATTCCTAAACCCTAATTTCAGGAGGCAGGTATTTGACCTGTGCCTTCCATCTCTTCATGACTGGCTGTTTCATTAACGAATTCTCTTTGACAAAAACTTGCTCTTTCAGTAACTCGCATCATGTGCAGTAGAAAAAAAATGGAATTGGTTTGATAATACTTTTATTACCCCTTTTGTATTTCTATGACAATGATGTATTTATTCATTAAAGATTCATTGATAAGACCTAAAATCATCTGAGTCTAATAGACAATTGTAGGTTCCAAATTTTAAACACTGTCTGTATCAGTTATATTTCTCTTGATATAACCTGTGATAAAATACCATGATCCAAATCAATTTATGGAGGAGACGTTGGACTTTGACTAATGATTCCAGAGGGCTAAGGGAGGGAAGGCAGGATTTTGAGGCCGGTCTGAGTGTTAGGAAGCAGAGAGGTCATTTTTCATACACACACATGCACACACACACACACACACACACACACACACACACACACACCAAGCAAAGAGGGACAACAGAAAGAGAGGGAAAGCTACAGAATCTCCAAATCTACTCTCATTAGCACACTTCTTCCAGCCTTGTCTCTGAAAGTACCCATAACCTCCCACCAACTTGGGACCCAGTGTTCAAATACATCAGAAGTGTAGCAGGAATCTTAAAAGTTCTTATTAATAAAATCAAACCTGAGCCAGGTATTGGGGTGAACACTGAAGATCAGAGAACCAGAACAGGCCACAGCTACCTCACCTCGCCGGATCCTCAGCTGGTCTTGTTTCCTCAGACTAGAGGCTTCTGTGTCCTCATCCCAATAAATCTCAGCTGAACTGCTGCTAGAAGCCTGAATGCTTAACCAGCCAAATGCTTAACCAGCCAAAATGCTTCTAGTTTCTGGTCCTCATGCCTTATATATCTTTCTGCTTTCTACCACCACTCCCTATTTTTCTTGTATTAGTTATAAGCTTTTTTTAAATTTTAGACAAAAAGAGAGGAAATTTGGTGGTATTGTGTTCCCCAAAATATTGTACACCCTAATAAACTTATCTGGGGTCAGAGACAGAACAGCCACTAGATACAAAGGCTAGACAGAAGACTGTAAAGGACATATCTGAATCAAACCACAACATAACCTCTTTTTTTTAAATCAACATAATCTTTCTACTGATTCTTTGGGAATTTCACATCATGCATCCCAATCCTATCTATTTTCCAGTCCCTCCACATCAGAGCTTCACCCTTCTCGTGTACTCCCAAAGGAAAACTAAGAAGAGTAATAATAAAAATAAGATAAAAATGAAAAATAAAAAATGCAAGTAAGAATATTAATTAAAAAACAAACAACAAAAAAAAACAAAGAAGGAAAAAAATCACTTCACTCCTCCATCTTTCCTGTCTCTCCATAATCTCTTCATTGGTCTTGGTGGCATTTTGAGCTGCTGTGTATCATGTAGTATATGCTCCTGTCCACATAGCTTAACTTGCAAATGTGTATTATTTAATGTGCTGTTGGTCAAGTTCATGACCTCTGGCTGCTGGTAAACCATCAACACTGGACACTCACCAAAACTCCCCTAGGATATCCTGCAGTTGCCCTGTGTCGTGGAGATCCTGCAGCTATGGATGCACCAGACCAGTCTCTTCATGTGCTCCAGCAGTTCATAAATGGAGTAGATGTTGGGGAGTGCCTACTCAAAGCCCTTGATGGTAGCTGGGTTGTTCTGACCCATCACTGGGACCACCCCCCTCAGGTGAGTGGTGGAGCCAGCTCATCCAAGCCTGCAGTGAGGGGCAGGGCCAGCCCAGAAAATGTTCCCCAAGGGCGTGGCACTATTAGAAGATGTGGCCTTGTTGGAGTAGTCGTGGTCTTGTTGGAGGAAGTGTGCCACTGTGGAGTAGAGATGCAGTTTGAGGTCTCATATATGCTCAAGCCATACTCAGTGAGATAGACCTATGCCTGCAAGTCAAGATACAGAAAACTGGGCTACTTCACCACTGTGTTGCATCATAATGATAATGGACTAAATTACTTCTGAAAATGTAAACCACCCCAATTAAATTATATTTCTTTATAAGAGTTCCCGTGGCCATGATGTCTCTTCACAGCAATAGAAACTGTTACTAAGACTGTAACTAAGACATCTTGCAAGAGTGTGTGTGTGTGTGTGTGTGTGTGTGTGTGTGTGTGTGTGTATGTTTAGGGGGGAGGAGGAGCAGCTCATATTTGGGGCCGGGGCCAGCCCCCCTGTACCTGAGCCAGAGCCATTGAGGTCCACCATCCCAGGGCCGCAAGAGGCGGGGTCAGCATGGCCCTCATACTTCAACACATAGTGTGCATGAGCCCCTGTAACAACACAGGCATAAGGACATCAACACAAACCGTAGCTGTGGCAGGACCACAGAGCCAGACATTGCCAGCAGCAGCAGCTTAAGCCTGGATGTCACTATGTTCCAGGGTAGCAGTGCAGGCCTCCCAGATCAGCATGGGGTCAGCAGCAGTGTGGTCCAAGACTCCAACATGGCCCCAGGTCCAGACCTGGGGCAGTCTCATGGCCTTCAATGGTAACAGGAGTCACAGACCTCAACACAGACCCTAGCTGCAGTGGGGCCATGGACCCAGACATGGTCCTCATCAGCATCCCAGACCAGAAGACACCACTGCCACAGGTGTGGCATAATCTTATCCTCTATTTAAGGAAAGGAGTTTCTCAGTATGTGGGGATGTATTTTCTCAGATGAGAATGGGAAGAATTGATTATTTTCTTCCCTCTGCTTTCTAGATTTTTTCTCCCACTTTTCTGCCATTAGCATATCATTTCAATAAGCAGGAAAAATCTTTGTTTACAAGTAATAGCTACAACTAATAAAAAAAAACCAGAAGAGAGAATTCTAAATGAAAAACATTTTCATTCCAAAGTAAAATTTATAAACTCCAATTATTTCATTATTAAAAGAACAAAAGGTGTAAATAAACTTGACAAGGAATACAAAAGTGAACCGAAAACAAGGAAAGGAAACCAAGTATAACAGATAAATTTGAAAATAAGTAAATTAAACAACATTTAAATTCACAGTTCAGGGTGATAATGTAAACCTTTCTTAGATACTGGGAGAAGGCTATGCTGAAGTACTAAAACCTGAACTGACCCAAGACCCAAAATGTTCCAGGCAAAAAGTCATGTGTCAAATTTATCCATGGAAATTACACAAATCTTTCTGCACATCTGTATTTCTGTTTTAAATTTTAAGTCATCAGATCAGTGCACATTAGTATTTGTACAATTGTTGATACACACAGTC
The DNA here is from genome assembly GCA_902168425.1 of Peromyscus attwateri. Classification (NCBI taxonomy): domain Eukaryota; kingdom Metazoa; phylum Chordata; class Mammalia; order Rodentia; family Cricetidae; genus Peromyscus; species Peromyscus attwateri. The sequence continues at coordinate 21,188 of CABHPP010103730.1, read as the reverse complement.
AAATTCCCCCAAATTGAGTCAAGGTATGTTGATGCTTTCTCATCAACACTGATATTTGTTTCAGTTTGACTTTTTAAATTATACTATTGCACACATATATATGAACATGTCACGAGGATAAAACCCATTGTTCTTCATGCTATCCTAAAAAGGTAATTTTAAAAAAATCTTACATTTTATATTACATTAGATTTTGAGAATTGTAGAAAAATTATAAATTGTATATATAAGCATAGATAATAATGAATGTATATGATCACAATTTCTATCACCTATAAATTACTACTTTGAGCATTTTGTAGTCTTGAGACCTTCAGCCATGTACTTATTCATATTTAAAAGTTATTTTGCCATTATGTTGTGTCATGAATAGAGACTCACTAAGTTTTAGGTTGTAGAGGAGTTATAATTGCTTCTGTATCAATTCACTAAGAACAGTTACATGATGAGAGAAATTTCAGATTTAAAGGAAATTACTTTTATAAACCAATTGCTTTACTACATGACGAGAAAAGCTCAAGTTGTGCTTGAGCAAGGATTCAGGGTTGTAATCCCCAGCATTTTGGAGTAGGGGCAATGAATGTGTGCTGTCAGCCAATTTTTACAATATAAGTGTACAATCACTGGAACTGGTGATAGTATCAACAAATCAATCAATAAGCAAAGTTATCATTCCTAAATGAAGTTTACTGGGCACCTAAGAACCTAGTAACTAGTAAATGATACAAATTAGAAAAGGATTAACCAGAGATAGATATTAGAAAAATAACCTTAGGTTTAAGACCTCATATTCTCACCATACAACAAAATAAAAATTAAAGTACAAATGAACTAAAGAGTTAAAAGCCAGTGAGATAGCCCAGCAGGTAAAGGTGCTTATCGTGAAAGGCTGGCAGCTAGAGATCAACCCCACAACCCTTACACATATTGAAGGATAAAAACAAACTCTACGAACTTGTTCTCTGATATCCATATACATCATGTATATCATGGAGTGTGCAGCCACATACATGATAATAGTGAATAATATTTAGAGAATTAAAAGAAAGAATGAAATTGTCAGCTAATGAGTATCCTGTAAGTTGAAGATCAAGATATTCTCCACACTGAACCCTTCATAAACCAGAAGTTCACTGGTGTACACAACAAATTAGTAAATGTACTTATTCACTTGCGGTATGCCCATTGATTAATCACAATGAATGCATAACTTCTACACACTAGTGGGAATCAAACCTGCCTTATTCTGATGCCTCAAATGTAATTCCAAAAGTACAAAATGGAAATATCAAGGAAACCTTATTTATTGGCTGCAGAAAATGTAGCTCAGTGCTAGAGTGCTTGCCTATCAAGGCCCTGGATTTAATCCAAGCGACATAATACAAACAAACAACAGTAAACCTAGCTCGTAAAGCAATACTGTGAAGTGATTTTTAACAGAAGGTACTTTATCTTATCTTTTGTTGAAACTGATAATATACTATGTTAGAAATCTGCAGTTATTATTTGAAGTCCTTTATGATGACAATGAAATACCAAATCCAATAGTACAGTATTCAATATAAACAATGTTCTCATGAAACCATAGACCTCTCTAATCTCTCTAATTCTTCCTCCGATAATACTTATAACGAAGTAACAAGGGCTATTATCCCACTTTTTAGCCATGCTTTCACACTCAAGTCCATGATATGAAGTAGTTTGTGAAATCTAAATTTTTAGTTTACTTCTCCCTCATCCTTCAAGTTACATACACAGAATTTAGCTGATATGGCTTTTCTGTTTATTTTTTAAAAACAATAATAACCTACTCTGTGCCAGATACTACAAAACTTTTCAAACATTGTGAAATTTCAGCTATTTTCAATAGCTATTGAACTCTGTAAATCATAGCTAATATGAACATTTGTTCATGGAAAATAAAATAATAATCTGGGTCACTGTATATTTCTAAAAATGGCACTAGTTTTACAGAACTCTTAGTAACTTTAATAATTAGTTATTCTTAGCTAATTTTAAAAATTTATCACTAGTTACTAATGTTTATGTTTTCTAAGCAGCTTTAATGTTAAATGTTATCCAAGTTAGATATTTGAAGTATTTAGTAATTTTTAAATTACTATGGTTTTGTAAAGAAATGCTTTTTGCAGAATTTTATGTGCCTGTGGAAATAACCAGTATACCCATGTGTACATCAGTGTTCCCTACTACATCATCCTGCTTGTTGAATTTAAGTTTTGTTATACTTCCAAAAACAGATCACAATTTTCTGACATCTTTCCAATATTGAATATTGAATTCTAAAATTAATTAAATTACTCAGAAAGTGTGTGACAGTCACACTGAGTCAGTTTCAGAATGTATACTGAGGCAATACCCAATAATATCAGAGTTAATGGCTTCTGTAAAAGTCCTACCCTGAAAGGCTACACTTCCTCCAGAGAAACTAGACTCAAGAGGGGCAGGAGGAGGCATGGAGAAAGGATGCAGAGTGCCTGGGACAAACAAAAATGGAATAAGAAAGGCACATGTCACTACTGACTGCTGTTTGGGCTATTTAAATAATATTAGAATGATATCTTCTCTAAATATTTGTATTTCTAGATACCGCATCTTTGCATAAAAACTGGCTTACATAAGAAGTTTTATGATTTCAAATGTTATTATGTATTTCTTTCTCCAGGGCATTAAAGTAATTCTCCTCTTTTGCACCTATGATTTGAACTATCAAATATTTCCTAGTCCCTGATTCTCCCTTTTCCATCACTTTTTCAACACTTCTGTAACCATTACTTGAATATCTCCTCCTACCATGTTAACCCACGTACCAACACCACATGAGTGTACACATACACATGAATCCACATACAATATCATGTTTCTCTTGTTGACCTAGTACCCTTCATTTATACCATTGTTACCTGTATGATTAGTTGACTGGGCCTGTATAAAAGAAATTTCATATTCAAATTTATTATGCTTCTTTTATTCAATATTAGTAAGCATCATGTGTTTTCTTATTAAAATACTATAGATTTTCCATGATCAATAGCTCATCTTGTTAAATAATTAGACCTCCATTAGACATTCAGATGAGGAAGAAAAAACAACTATATTCCCCAGAACATTCAAGATGAGTAAAATAGCCTCATAAAGATGCACAAGATAACAAAACATTTGATTTTTCCCTAGTGTCGGACTTATGCTAGGTATTTGAAAAGTGTTTGCTGAATTGAATGAATTGAAGAGACTTGAGAAAGCCAAGAAAGGGGAGTTGAAGAGAAATGGGTTGGCCAGGCAATTAAAGCTGTAATGTAATGTAAAACTACAGCTTACATTAGAATCCCATCTGGAAACCCCTTAGCATCATTTTTTCTCAACTTCCTTGTGGCTCTATTTCTTCACCCATAGAGTGGGGGTGGCAATACTACCTCCCTCACAGGCTTGTTTTGAGGATGACATGTATAGTTTTGAGAATTTGATAAGCATCATGACATACAATTTAAATATAGATCTCAATTTTTCCCTATTTTTATTTTTGACAGTTACTGGTTTCCTTTTACAACCCATTTGACTGTTTGTAGAAAAATGTGCCTGGGACTGTACATGATCTTCCCTAACTTTCCCAGGCTTTACAAAATCATGTTTTTGTATAAGAACTGTTTGCTTTGGGCTAAAATGTAGATAGAAAGAAGGCAAACTATAGTGGGAAGTAAACTAATGGATGAGCACATTTACTGATGCAAGTGAGCAAATGGACCAGAAAATTATGTAAAGTGAGTTACAAGATACACTATTTAGCCTTGTGCATAAAACATGGAGTGAGGAGTTAGAAGGTGGTTTCTGAGGTATAGCCCTGACACTTAGTAACTTATTCATTTCACACAAGATGACTGTTCTGGGCTTCCTCTGTTTTATCTGCCAACATGTCACCAATCGCAAATACTTATGCAAATAAACAACGTGCTTAAGTTAGAAACATTTAAACCAGAAGTTTGGAAGTTTATATTAAATTTGGGATAGTTTACTCAAAGTACACTAATATTTTTCTTTCAACTTTCCCATGTAATTGAGTCCTCAACTCCTTGTGAAACAAAGCTAAAAGTATTTAAATATTGTTCCTAGCTCCTTTTAGACACATTATTTCCCACACTACATTACAAATACTGGAGTTAATAGATTATACACTGCTGCTCTGTGGATCCAATTGTTATATTTCTTTACATAAGTCATTCATTTTAATTAAATCTCTGGTCTGCAAATATATAACTGTACGTCACAATAAAATTATTTCAGTGGTGTTTGAGTTTCTTTGTCATGCATTAAATTTTATCATGTCTACACGAATAGCACAATCCAAAAGGAACAAGAAGAACAACATATGACGTGCTACACTAGCTCTGTTTATATCCACACTGCTGCATACCCATACAGTGCCAAAGTCTGTACTGGGACCTAGACAACTAACCATAGTGGACATCATCTTTTCCTTAACAAAGCAAAAGCTAGAATAAAGGCCTATAATCAAATAAACTGTTAGAAGAATGTGCAAGAAGTAATGCTGTGCTATAACATAGCATCAGTAGAAGCCAAAGGTAAACAAAATGACTTGGACTGAAAATGCTAAAAAAAAAAAAAAAAAAAGTAATGTCTATAGAGGGAGTGACTTTACACTACACCCTAAAGACAATTATCCAGGAAGAAATAACAATTATGCAGAAAAGTAGAAGCACATAGAAATATGTGAAGTATTCAAATGATTATGTTAACATCAGGTGGGGTAAATAGGAAAGCAAAACATGGGTAATAGAATTCCAGCAGATTGAGCTAAAAAAAAAAATGTCAACCCATCACTAGAAACATTGAAAATCTATAGAAATATGTTAAACAAGGCAACGTTCTCACTCCCTGGAAACACACCAACTGAGCAGGCCAGGGAAGCAGGCAAGCTAACTGAAGAAATTCACCATTTGCTCCACTCCTCCAAATCAAATCCTCCAGTCTCATCTCTAGTTCTGCAGCTGAGTGACAGTGGCAGGATGCCACCACCTCATCTCTAGTGGATCTCACAGATCTCCCCCCACAATGCCTTCCCCCACTCTTTGCTTTATCCCAGCCCTAACTCCAACAGGTACTTTCTGCTAACCCACAGGCAGCTCCTGCCAGGGAAGCAGGTAGGTTGCCTGCAGATTCTCACCTCTCCTTCTGTTCCTCCGGATCTCATCCTCAGATCTACAGCAGCCCTTCTAAGAGGACCTCTCTTCACTCTCTGCCCCTATTTCAATGAGATGAAAAAAGAGATCCTGGTTGCACACTCTGCTGTCCTCCCCATGCCATTTCCCTCAGAACCCTAACCTATCCCCATTTCTGAGTGTCCACTCCCAATACCCAGAAACACATTGTATCTGGTATCCCTGGTGGCCATACCTTCAGGTCCACAGAAAGTCTCCTACCAGGCATCACACAGCCACTACACTCTCCTGAAAACCAGAGACAAGACAGAAACCAAGGAACAAAACATCCACCAACAAAGACAAAAATCAATTATCAGTACCTAGAACTATATATAATCTTGCAAATCCCAGATGACTAGATGCTAGCTAAAAACACAGTAAACAAACAAAGAAACAAACAAACAAAAAAACCCAGCCAGTATAGTAATAGTATGTCTCCACGAAAGCACAACAATTGTACCTGAGTATTCTGACATAGTTGAAGCACACAGTAAAAAAAAAAAAAAAAAGAAAAGAAAAAAAAGAAAAAAAAAAAAAAGACCTTAAAAGAGCACGGGTGAATATGATAGATGTTCTTAAAGAGGAAATGAAGAAATCCAGGAAAACACAAATCAACAGTGGAAGGAAATGAACATAACCATTCAAGAACTGAAACTGGAACTAGAATAAAAACGAAAACCCAACATGAGAGAAATCTGGAAAGGAAAAATTAGGAATTTGAATGGGAACCTCAGAGGCAAACTTCACCAACAAAATAAAAGATATAGAAGAGAGAATCTTAGGTGCTGAAGATATGATGAAGAAATGGATACATCAGTCAAAGGAAATATTAAATATAAAAACTTCCTGATGCAAAGCATTTAGTGTCACCACTCTAGAGGCAGTGGGACTGGGGGGAATGGAGCTGATACATGAGGTGGACTACAGCCTCATGTAATAGTCAACTCTTTTCAGGGCCTCAGAAATGTTATTCTCTGATGGGTAAGAATGGTCACATGTGCAAGGGTCTAATGAGTTCAACCTGAATACAATCACAAGGACAAGCTTCATGTATCAAAAACAAGTCATTCTTCCTGCCTGGCAGTGGTGGCATACACCTTTAATCCCAGCACTCAAGAGGCAGAGTCAGGTGATCTCTGTGAGCTCCAGGCCAGCCTGGGCTACAGAGTGAGTTCCAGGAAAAGCACAAAGCTATACAGAGAAACCCTGTCTCAGGAAAAAAAAAAAAAAAAAAGTCATTCCATGGGAGCATATAAAGGGGAGTCAGGGCATTTAATTAAATAACAACAGCAAACAGTAATTAATGATCTGAAGTAAACTCACTCCTGTCCACTACACCTGGGAAATTCTATTGAAGAAATCAAGGTCACAAGATGCTTTCTGACAAGCACTCAGAATTGTCCTCACATTACTCTATTCCTGGACCTTGTCACACTAATGGACTCAACAAGCAAGCTAATGTAGCCATTTTAATATCAAAAAAGACTTTAAACCAAAACAAATCAGAAGAGACAGAGAATAGTACAATAAATATGTATATATGTAATATGTATATGAACTGAAAAACCCACATTTTTGTTTTGATGAAATGAAAAAGGACATTTCAGTTCTTAACATATGTAACACAAGGACAAACAACTTTGTAAAAGAAACACTACTATAGCTTAAATCACATATTGACCCTCACACACTGATACTGAGAGACTTGAACACCCCACTCTCACAAATAGACAGTCATCGAGACAAAAACTAAACACAGAATTCTAAGGCTGAGACATTATAAACCAAATGGACCTAAGAGGTATTTATAAAACATTTCACCCAAAACATAAAAGAATATATCTTCTGCTTAGCACCTCATGGGACTTTCTCTAAAACTGACCACATACTCAGACACAAAGCAAATCTTAACAGATGCAAGAAATTTCAAATAACACTGCATTCTATCAGACCACTACAAATTAAGGCTGGATATATATATAAACATAAACAACAGAAAGCTTACAAACTCATGGAAATTGAACTGTTCTCTACTGAATGATAAATTGGTCAAGACAGAAATTAAGAAAGAAATGGATTACTTTCTAGAATTGAATAAAAATGAATACACAACATATCCAAACTTATGGGACACGGTGAAAGCTGTTCTAAAAGGTAAGTTCATAGAACTAGGTACCTACCCAAAAAACAAAAACTTTGAGAGATCTCATACTAGCACCTTACTTGAAGTCTTAGCTAGAACAATAAGACAACTGAAGGAGATCAAGGGGATACAACTTGGAAAAGAAGAAACCAAAGTATCTTTATTTGCAGGTAATATGATAGTATACATAAGTGTCCCAAAATATTCCACCAGGAAATTCTAACAGCTGATAAACACTTTAATCAAAGTAGCTGTATACAAATTTAAACTTACAAAAATCAATAGTCTTCCTATATAAAAATGACAAATGAACTGAGAAAAAAAAATCAGAGAAACAAAATGTTTTGCAACAGCTTCAGATAATATAAAATATCTTGGGGTAACTTTAACGAAGCAAGTGAAAGACTTATATGGTAAAAACTTCAAGTCTTTGAAGAAAGAAATTGAAGAAAATATTAGAAGATGAAAAGATCTCCCATGCTCATGGATCAGTAAAAATAACCATCTCACCAAAAACAATCAACAGATTCAGTGTATCCCCCATCAAAATTCCAACACTATTCATTTAGATATTGAAAGGACAATTCTCAGTTTCTTTTGGAAATACACACACACACACACACACACATAACATCAGGATGTATAAAACAACCCAAACAATATACAAACTGCAGGATTTCTCACCATTCTTGATTTTAAGTTGTATACAAAGGTATAGTAATAAAAACACCATTGCATTAGCATAAAAATAGACACATAAACCAATGGAATTTAACTGAAGACCCAGGCATAAATCTGCATAAATCTATACACATATGGACATCTTGTTTTTGATAAAACCAGGAAAAATGACAGCTTCTTCAACAAATTGTGCTGATCAAAGTGGATGGTTACCTGTAGAAGAATCTAAATAGATCCATATTTACCAACTTCAAATAGATCAAAGACTTCGACATAAAACCAGATACATTTAACCTGATAAAAGAGAAAGTGGAAAATAGCCCTCATTGGCATAGAATAAGATGTTCTGAATAGAACACTGTTAGCACAGGTACTAAGATCAACAATTAATAAACGGGACCTCATGAAACCAAGAAGTTCTTTAAGGCAAAAGACAAAGTCATTCCTACAAAGCAGTAGCCTACAGAATGAGAAAAGATTTCTACTAACTCCACATCTGATAGAGGACTAATGTTCAAAATATATAAAGAACTCAAAAAATAAATATCAAAAGAAAAACAAATAATCCAATTTTCAATAATGGGGTACAGATCTAAACAGAGAATTCCTAATAGAGGAATCTCAAATGGTCGAGAAACACCTAAAGAAATGTTCAACATCCTTAACAATCAGGGAAATGTAAATCAAACTACTTTGAGATTTCATGTTATACCTGTCAGAATAGCTAAAATCAATAATACAAATGACTGCTCATGCTGTTGAGGATGTGGAGCAAGGGGAACACTCCTCCATTGCTGGTAGGAGTGCAAATTGTACAGCCACTATAGAAAGCAATATGGCTGTTCCTCAGAAAATTGGGAATCGATTTACCTCAAAATCCAGCTATAGCACTCCTGGGTATATACCCAAAGAATGTTTAACCCTGCCTTCAAAATATGCTAGGACTAGGGTGTCAAAAAGCTTGTGGGAGTAGCCAACCAATATCTAATTTGACTTAATACTTACTCCACAAGATGGAATCCATACCTGACACTACTTAGGTGACCAAGAACTAGAGATTAGATAGCCTAGAGACCTAGGATAAAATCAAATAGTACTGGCCTTTAAAAAAAAAGTAGTGTTAAAAGGACTTATAATAATACTATGCTATACTCATAGATCAGTGTCTTATTCAGTTATCATCAGAGATGCTTCCTCCTGCAGCAGATGGGAACAAATACAGAGACCCACAGTGAGACATTACAGCAGAGAAATAGGAGAAAGAGAGAGAGAGAGAGAGAGAGAGAGAGAGAGAGAGAGAGAGAGAGAGACCTTGGATCAACTCAATCCCAAATGGAATATCTCCTTTAAATCCCTTCCATCAGAGCTCAGTGTACCACAGGGAAAAGAAGTAGAAAGAGCCTAAGAGCCAAAGGGGATAGAGGACACCAAGAAAATAAGGTTCTCTAAATCAACACAAGCAAAGCTCATATGAACTCACAGATGCAAACGCAGTGTGCACACAGGGCCTGCATAAGTCTGTGTCGGGTCTTCTGTATTTTTATTATGGTTTTCAGTTTAGTGTTTTTATGTGATCCCTGAGTATGTGAACAACTGGAACTCTGATTGTTGTTACCTTCTCTTGGACTCTTTTCCTTCCATTGGTTTGACATGTTCAACCTCAATATGATGGGATTTTTAAAATCTTATTGTATTTTATTGTGTTATATCTTGTTGCTATCTCTTAGAAGCCTGTTTTTGTACTAATGAGAGACAGAAAGTGAGTGGATCCAGATGGGGAGAGAGGTGGGAGGAACTGGGAGAAGCAAATGATATATTGAGTAATATGCAATGGAGTAATCAGGATATATTGTATGAGATTGTAATCAGCATATATAGAGGAATTATTGGGACATACTATATGAGAAAATAATCTATTTTCGATAAAAGGGGGAAGACAATGTTCTGATAATATTTGTGTATTAGGAGACTAACTTTGGCTGATTTGTAAGACATAAATTGGTTCATGAGATATATTTAAAAGCAAGTTAATTTTCAGGACCGTCAACTGAAACTCAACTGCTGAGTTTCAAGAAAGACTGATCGTGGCTTTACCAAGGATAAATAGTTTGGAAATATTAGGTGGAAAAGTGTCTACACTAATGAGTCTTTTGATTATAACCACTCACAATGAGGAACCAACTTGGCTAGACAGTGATTTGGGCTTCAGTATGATATCCCTGCTTTCATTTGTTTGTAGACTAATGGAACAATCAGGCAGAAGTGAAGGGCTTGCCATTTGAGGAACAAAACTGGGTCCTTCTCTTACATTTCTTGAAAAAAAAATATTCCTAATCCAAACACAGGTGCCCAGTGGGTCACTGAATGGGCAGTCCTGGGATTCATAAGAGAAGTCACTGACAAACGGAATCTGTCTATACATGGATGGTGACTGAGGATGATTCCAGCGAAGTACACAAGGACACAGTAGGACAAAGGAGTAAAGAATGCCAGTATCCTAGTAAAGCAAAAGATGAGAACCTTCAAAGAGTGGTGAGAAGTCATGTCCAAGACAAGAAAGTAAAGAGATTATGGTATCTTAGAAGCCAAAGAAAGGTAATTAAGAGAGGAAGTCAACAAATGACAACTGAGAAGTCAAAACGAATTATTTCTAACAGTGCTGGATATATTGGAATAAAAGATATATGCCTCTATGAAAAACTGATTCCATGACATATATAACTCAGAGCCTGTGATTACCAACTTTCTATATTTATGGTCTTTTCCTAGGACCCTCCACTTGTAAAAAAAAAAATTCTTCCCAATTATTGTATTTTTTTACTAGAGATTTAGCTCATTGCTTAATGTAATACTCTTTAGAGCAATAAATCATATGCTTAACAAATGAATCATGATTATACACCAGAGATGGTGTTTAGATGAGCTTTCTATTATATGTACACCACACCTCTGAAACTGATTATCACGCCATTCATTGCCTTCCAAATCACTAATAAGGAAAATGACCAGGGGAGGTAAAGTGTGAAGTACAGAGCACATATTCCAAGATCATATTTTACAAACATCTATTAGAAAGCATATTTGCTATATAACCAATCAATAAGTTACTAACCTGCCTGCCAATTCTATCATACATGCTACATGTCTCTAGACTGTTCAACAATTTAGCATCAGTCAGTCCCAAACACCTTGTTGGACATTTATCTACACTAATTCTACCACAGTAATTTGATGGACCTGTTTCATGAAAATAGCAAAAGAATATTAATAATTTTAGTATTACTTCAACCCAGGATAGTCAAGAGTGGTTATCATCTTATCTTTTCACAAATTACTTTAGATATATAATATACAATAGAATATTTTAGGTCAAAGTGTAGTTTACTGACCTATAGTTGATAGAATTGCATTTCTTATTTTGAAAAAGCATGAAGAAACTAAAATTACAATCTTTTATCATTTCTCTTGCTTACTAAAATGTTACCCATACATCTTATCAGTGTTCAGATATTGAATCCATCTAAATGAGCAAACTTAAATATACTCAGACTATTGATCTACTCAAAAAAGTATGTTTAGTTTCCTTAGGTTTTAATTTTGTAAACTACCAAAATGCCACCTTATTTCCAAAATAACAGGAAGATCTCTGTGCTCTGGTATTTTATATTAGAGTTTCCTGGAGTTACACTCCATCTTTGTTGTTTAATTTTATTGTCATTTTTTTCCAAAGTTTATTTAAAATATAAAATGACTTTACATTAATATGTACTTGAGTTTATATTTCAGATATTTTTCATAGGTTGTGTCTGTTTCAGAATATGATTTCTTGTTATCAGGAATAACTTGAATATCCCTGGTGGACTTACTGGGAAGACTACATTATCTATTATTCAGTAGGCTTGCTTGAGCATCCTAAAACTACTGCTCTGGATAATTAATAAATAAACCTGGCAATAAAATTATTCATGTGGAACCAAAAACAAAGTAAATATATTTATTTGCCAAAAAATTCTTGCAGGAGCATTATTGAAGAAACATATCTATTATTTTCTTTTATTAATATGAAGCTCAGTAGTCTTATGAGTCAGTTACCTTGTATATCAACTAAAATACCTCTTTTCTATTAAAGTCAAGAGGACACAGTGTAGCATTATTAAAAAGTGGTTCATTTCTTGTTATGGCAATACACCTTTGAAGGGCACAGAAATTATTTTAATTGGATAAATTAGTTATTCTTTGTGTCCATATGGAGTGTTGAATTTAATGATTTGGTTGAATGGATGTCAGCGTTTCTGTTCAATCTTTCAATTAAACTAATGTTAATCTTACACTTTCTAAAGAAAGCTTAATAACACAAGATAACTGTGATGTCTCCAGGACTTGCAATAAGGTCCCTGGATAGAGGTGAATCCACGTTGTTTTTCTGAATAATTCTGCAGCAAAGAGAAAAGCTGACGAAATTACAGCTATCAAGCTTTCCTCCCTTTTAAACACTTTGGACCAACACTAAAAGATGTGCATCTGTCCGTCCTATCACTGTATGTGGTACCTTTTACACATCTCTGTAAGGCCTCTTTATAAAGTTGTTGATTAACTTCTTGGCCTTGCTTTTTTCTATTTATTATTGTTGTTATATCTGTTAAAAAATAAGGATACTTTTGCTTACTTTATTTGGTAAGTAATAATTTTTAAATATATGTCATATTAGAAGATTGTTCCTGTGAGTTATTGTCTTTTAAAATTATATGAAAATAGAAGGTTAAAAATTGTTTAAATCATTTTATATTGCCTATGATATTTCAAAATTATGATGGCACTTCAGAGAAACCAAGGCTCCAGGAAAATGATTCAGAGAGGCTGAGAGTTCTGAAGATTCTCCAACATCTCTGTCAGCATTGCCCATCAAAGGGGATCCACCAGCAAGAAAACAGGAACATTTTTCTGGTGTTTTTAGGTGAGGTGTATGCTTTCAAGCTGAAGAACACTTGAAAATATGAAGAAACTCCAACAGTTGTAAACCACAGTGTTTACCATGCATGTCCAGAAATCCAATTCATTCTCTAAATAAAAATATTACAAACTTTAAAATACAAAAGGTCTCCTCACAGAGAAGCAACAATCCATCCTTTAGAATTCATCTATGATATCCTTCTGTTAGTCCATGCAGATTAAGATTTTTCTGATAGGAAGAATTGTCCCAGATATAAAAGAAGATTGCTTATGTAAATTCTTCTTGGACAATTATTCTAAAATTATTTCATCATTCCTTTCCACACATCCTGGGTCCTTACAGAAGTCATCTGAACCTTGATGAATTATATGTACTTTGATAAAAACATAAAACTCTATCTTCTCGAAAGTTGTTTTTAGAAGAAAAAAAAGCATGTTCAGTATACATGAAAATGATTTTTCTCTGAATCTACATATATGTATATTGGACACATGAAGAATGGAATCTGGCTTGAAAGCATTTGTGCACTTTAGATAAGTAAGCAGCCAACTAAACTGCCCAAGATATAAAAATTACACTGCAGAGATCTGCTATTTAATGGAACTACCCTATTATTATAGCAGTCATTGCCTTTGTCTATACAAAAGCTGCTCTAGCACCAGCTCTAGTATCACCCAGTGTTTAGAAAATTGTACTAAAATATCAACAGTAGAGGTGTCTTGATTCATTTCTGTTTCAGTATTTTTCCTTTTCCCTCTCTGTACAATCTGTTGTTTTTCTAATTCAATGAGTTTCTTACACAAAACAAAACATTTTCTATGTCTGGCATTGCCAGGCACAGTTGATACTTACGTAATTTTTTTAACTACAGAGACAAATCATGACATGGGCGTCATTGTGGAGTATTTGCTAACTACCTAAAAATGGAAATCAGAATCTAGAAAGATTCAGAAGCTACCTGGAATACAAATGAAAAATGCAGATAATTAAACATCTTGAACAAGTCATAGATCCCTTCTAAAGCTCCAAAAGAGTGTGATTTGGAAGAGAGGACTCTCATTTCCGATTCTTCTTCAATCATTAGACCTCCAGTGTACAGAACACAGTACACTGTTGCAAACAGAGCCCTCAAACTTCTATTGCTGAATAAGTGTCCCCAGAAGGCAGCTGCTTATAGTGAGAATCATCTAGAGAGTAAAATTTGACTTGAGAAAAGACTTAGTTCATAATATCCAGACCCAGTCTTTTGATCTTGACTCTCCTTCCCTTCAACATAAGAGTCTCATGATTTCTAGAAGCTGCACAGACAGAACTGAAAGAAAAAAAAATGTGATTTTCATTGCATCTCTCATTCAGTGAAGGCAGAGGAGATTGCACATGTCATTGGAATTAAGAAACCTGGCTTAACCCTGCTAATATAGCAAATTATTATTTTAATCCAGTTTCCTAGTGCTAAGGGATGCCTGGCAAATACATAAGAAGAAATAAACTCTTCTTCTGCTCCCAGTTGCACCGCTGTTCTTAAAAGACTGCATTCGTTTAAGTGAATCTCAGAAGAAAGACAGTTACTATTCCTCAAACTCTAGCAGGTCTTAGGAAAACACCAAGGATAAGCATTCATGGCAAGGGTGGAAGATATTTTGGAAAGAATTTTATGGTGGCTTGTAGCATGAATCTTAAAAGTTCTTATTAATAAAATCAAACCTGGAGCCAGGTATTGGGGTGAATGCTAGAAGATCAGAGAAGCAGAACAAGCCACAGCCACCTCACCTTGCCAGTTCCTCAGCTGATCCTGTTTCTTCTGACTGGAAGCCTCTGAGTCCTCATCCAGAATGGACCTCAGCTGAACTGCTGCTAGAAGCCTAAAAGCTTAACTAGCTAGTTCCTGGTTTTCACGCCTTATATACCTTTCTGCTTTCTGCCATCACTTCCTGGGATTAAAGGCTCACTTCCTGGGATTAAAGGCGTGAGTGACCATGCCTGGCTGTTTCCAGTGTGGCCTTAAACTCACAGAGATCCAGATGGATCTCTGCCTCCCAAGTGATAGGATTAAAGGTATGTGTGCCACCATTTTCTAGCCTCTATGTCTAGTGGCTGTTCTGTTCTCTGACCCCAGATAAGTTTATTAGGGTGCACAATATTTTGGGGAACATAATATCACCACAGTGGCTCAAAACATAATTTCCAAAAGTAAGTCCACATAATCAAATAAAGAGAAGGGGACCATTTTCCTGCTTAAAAGTACACAGAAACATTGCACAGAAGGGAAAACTAAAAGCAATTCTACAATGCTAAAGAATAATTTACCCAGCAGACATAAGAAATAAAGACACTGATGCTGACATGGATGGCAGCAGTTATGTAGGAATGAGTTGACACTAAAAATGGTGTGCCGATTTGAAGGCTATACTTAACAACATTTGAATGATATTAAAAACTGATTATTACACCAATTATACTTAATCTCACTCTAGCAATTTTAATTCATCATTGCTTTAAACCTTTGAGATTAATACAAAGGTGAACTAAGAAGATATGAATCCTCATATGGATGAAGCCTCTGTGAGATTAGCAGGCAGCACCGCCATGGAGATTGGGGTTGGAGAAATTCTGGATTTATGTTTTCCTGATTTACTAAAATTATGAACTCAACTTGCTTGGAACAGCATAGGCATCACATCAAGACAAATCACTAACATAATGACTGGATCATACAGTACAAGTATGAAGGGAGATAATAATTCTATAGTTACACCAATTAGTAGTATGTGACAATATCTCACTTTCAATCTGAGTGAGGTAATCCAGACCCACATGACAGACATGGTATGTGCTCACTCATAAGTGGACATTAAGAATAAATTATAGGATAATCAACCCACAATCCACAGCCCCAGAGAGGCTAGATAACAAGGAGGGCCCAAAGAGGAATGCATAGGTTTCCCTGGGAAAGGGAAATAGGAGAGATCCCCTGGATAAACTGGGGGTAGAGGGTGGGGGATGGAGGGATGTGAACTTGAGGAAGCAGGTTGGGCAGACTGTGTGCAAGAGGCAAGTTGGGGGAAGGACACGGAGCTGGAGAGTAACAAAAGAGACTACTTCTATTTGATGAAGGGGGCACATTTGGGAGTTAGGGAGAAAACTGGTACCAGGAAAACCCCCAGTAATCCACAAAGATAACTCCAGCTAAGACCCCTAGCAATAGTGAAGAGGGTGCCTGAACTGGCCATCTATTGTAATCAGATTGGTGACTACCCTAATTGTCATCAGAGATACTCTATGCAGTAACTTATGGGAGCAATTGCAGAGATCCGCAGCCAAGCACTCAGCTGAGCTCCAGGAGTCTCACTGAAGAAGGAGAGGAGGGATTGTACAAGCCAGGGTGGTCATGACAGGAGAACCACCAAGACAGCTGACCTGAGCTCCTGGAAGCTCATGGGCTCTGGAACAACAGTTAGGGAAACTGCATGGGACTGACCTAGGCCCTCTGCATATGTGTGACAGTTGTGTAGCTTAGCCTGTCTGTGAGATTCCCAGCAGTGAGATCATGACCTGTCCCTGGCATGCTTAGCTAGCTTCTGGGAACCAGTTCCCCATGCTGCATTACTTTGCCCAGCCTTGACACAAGGGGAGGAGATTGGTCCTGCCTCAACTTGATGTGCCATGCTGTACTCAAGCCCTTGGAGGGCTGCCCTTTTCTGAATGGAGATGGAGAAGGAGTGGAAGCAGAGGAGGGTAAATGAGAAATGGGGAGAGTGTGGAACACCACCAGGAGGAGAGGAGAGAGGGGAAGCTGTGGTTGGTATGTAAAATAAATGAAAAAAAATGTTATTTAAATAAAATAAAAATATTAAAAAGACATTTTGAAGTGCTAGAAAGTTAAAAAAAAATCCAACCTAAGGAGGTTAACTACAACCACAGAAACACAGAGAGTAAATCTCAGAATAATAAAATCAAAAGAAGGGAAATACACACACACACACACACACACACACACACACACACACACACACACGCACACATGCATTGTGGGATATTTAATTATACTGTATGAAGGTGTGTTATTGTAATTGGTCTAATAAAAAGCTGAATGGCCAATAAACAGCTAGGCAGGAGAGGTTAGGTGGACTTCCTGGCAGACATAGAAACTCACAGGGAAGAATATAGGCACTCAGGAGCAATATAGGATGGCAGCAAGACACTGAGGAAGTCAGACATACAGAATGGAGGAGAGATAAAAAGACCCGTAAAGGAACATATATTAAGGTTAATTTAAGTTATGAGAGCTAGTTGGGAACAAGCCTAAGCTAAAGGCATAACTTTCATAATTAATAATAAGTCTCTCTGTCATTATTTGGGTGCTGGCAGTCCAAAGAAAGTCGAACAAGAAAATCCAACTTCACACACACACACACACACACACACACACACACATACACACCAATAACAAGAAAGAAATTATTGAGAAAATATTGAGAAAAAGAAAATAATTTTCAAAAATTTGGAAAGATTCAAAAATTGCTGGTCACTGTTACCTCTTAACATCAGTGGTCTCAATTTCCCCATAAAAAGACACAGACTAACAGAATGGATTCAAAAACAGGATTCATCTTTCTTCTGCTTCCAAGAAACACACCTTAACATCAGAGATAAACATTACCGTAGGATAAAGCATTGAAAAAAAATATTCTAAGCCAACAGACCTAAGAAGCAAGTGAGTTTAACTATTTTGATATCTAACAAAACAGACTTCAAAACAAAACTAATCAAATGATATAGAGAAGGACCATATATATTCATCAAAGGAAAAAATCTACCAAGATAACATTTAAATCCTTAACATTCATATCCCCAAAACAAGAGCAAGCAAGTTGGTGAAAGAAACACTACTATAGCTTAAATCACATATTGACACTCACACATTGATACTAGGAGACTTGAATACCTCACTCTCACCAATAGAAAGATCACCCAGATAAAAATTAAACAGAGATATGCTGGAGCTAAAAGACATTATAAACCAAATGAATCTAACAGATATTTACAGAACACTTCACCCAAATACAAAAGAATGTACCTTCTGCTCAACAGCTCATGGAACTTTCTCCAAAATTGACCACATACTCAGACACAAAGCAAGTCTCAACAGATAAAGAAATTTCAAATAACACTCTGCATTCTATCAGACCACTACAGATTAAGGCTGGATATAAAAAAACAACATCAACAACAGAAAACTTACAAACTCATGGAAACTGAACTGCTCTCTACTGAATGATAAATGGTCCAAGACAGAAATTAAGAAATTAAACACTTTCTAGAACTGAATGAAAATTAATACACAACATACCCAGACATATGGGACACAGGGAAAGCTGTTCTAAAAGGTAAGTTCATAGCACTAAGAACCTACATTTTTAAAAAGGGGGTTTCAAGAAATCTCATACTAGCACCTTAATAGCACACCTAAAAGCCCAAAACAAAAAGAAGAAGAAATCACAACCAAAAGGAATAGACAGCAAGAAATAATCAACTCAGGTCTGAAATCAATAAAATAGAAAGAACTATAATAAGCAATAAAAAAATCAATGAAACAAAGAGTTGGTTCTTTCAAAAATCAGTAAGATTGACAAACCCCTATTCAAATTACATAAAAGGTAGAGAGAGTATCCTAATTTTAAAAATTAGAAATCAAAAAGGGATATAACAACAGAAACCAAGGAAATACAGAGAATCATAAGGACATATTTTAAAAACCTGTACTCCACCAAATTGGAAAAATCTAAATAGACTTATAACTCCTAGTGAAATAGCAGAAGTCTTTAAAAGTCTCCCAACCAAAAATTTCCCAGAGCCAGAATTCTATCAGACTCTCAAAGAAGAGTTAACACCAATACTCCTCAAATTATTCCACAAAATAGAAGAAGAAAGAACGTTGCCCAATTCATTTTAAGAGGCCACAATTACCCTGACACCCAAACCACATAAAGACTCAACAAAGAAAGAATTATAGGATAATTTCCCTTATAAACATACATGTAAATATTTAAATAAAATACTTACACACCGAATCCAAGGATAAATCAAGAAGATCATCCACCATGATTAAGTAGGCTTTATCCCAGAGATACCGGATAAATTCAACTTACATAAATCATTAATTGTAATCCACCATATAAAGAATCTGAAAGATAAAAACCACATGATCATTTCATTAGATACAAAAAATAATCCTTGGACAAAAATATAACTTCCCTTTATCATAAAAGTACTGGAGAGATTAGGGATACAAAGGATATACCTCAACATAACAAAGGTAGTTTACAGCAAGCCAATAGCTAACATCAATTTAAATGGAAAACAAGCCTTTGGCCAATATCAAATTCAATGGAGAGAAACTCAAAGCAATTCCACTAAAATCAGGAACAAGACAAGGTTATCCACTCTCTCCATACTTATTCAATATAGTATTTGAAGTCTTATTAGAGCAATAAGAAAACTGAAGGCAACCAAGGGGATATAAATTGGAATAGAAGAAGTCATACTATCAATATTTGCAGATGACATGATTGCATATACAAATGATCCAAAAAATTCTACAAGGAAACTCCTATAGGTGATAAACTCCTTAAGCAAAATAGATGAATACAAAAGTAACTCAAAAAACAAACAAACAAAAAAAAAAAAACAAAGCCAGGCGGTGGTGGCACACGCGTTTAATCCCAGCACTCAGGAGGCAGAAGCAGGCAGATCTTTGTGAGTTCAAGGCCTGGTCTATGGAGCAAGATCCAGGAAAGTTGCAAAGCTACACAGAGAAACCCTGTTTCAAAAAACCAAAAAAAAAAGGAAAAAAAATCAGTAGCCTTCCTACATACAAATGGCAAATGAATTGAGAAAGACATCATGAAATCAACACTTTTTATAATACCCTTAAATAATATAAAATATCTTGGGGTAACTTTAGCCAAGCAAGAGAAAGAACTGTATGATAAAATCTTCAACTCATTGGAAACTGAAATTGAAAAGTTATCAGAAAATGGAAAAATCTCATATACTCATTGTTTGGTAGGGTTAACATAGCAAAAAACCAGCCATACTACCATTAGCAATCTACAGATTCAATGAAATCCCCATCAAAATTCCAATATTATTCTTCAGAGATCTTGAAAGGACAAATTCAGCTTCATACGCAAATATGAAAAACCTATCATAGCTAAAATAATCCTGAATAATAAAAGAACTGTTAGAGGTATCACTATTCCTGATTTCAAGATGTAATACAAAGCTGCAATAATAACAACATGTTATTTGCACAAAAACAGACATATTGATCAATGGAATTGAATTGAAGACACTGATAAAAATCTACACACCTATGGATAGCTAATTTTTGCTAAAGAATTCAAGAACACACACTAGAGAAAAGACAGGATTTTCATAAAATGGTACTGGTCAAACTGAATGGCTGCATGTAGAAGAATCCAAATAGAATCATAGTTATTATGCTGTACAAAATGCAACTTCAAGTGGATCAAAGACCTCAACATAAAACCAGATATACCAAACCTGACAGAAGAGGAAGTGGAGAATAGCCTTGAACTCATTAGCACAGAAAAAGACTTTCTGAACAGAATGCCTTTAGCACAGGCACTAAGATCAACTATTAATAAATAGAACCTTATGAAACTGAAAAGCTTCTGCACAGCAAAGGACACCTTCATTCAGAAAAATCGGCAGCCTACGGAATGGGAAGAGATGTTTACCAACTCCATATCCAATAGAGGACTAAGTCCCAAAATATATAAAGCCCATGGAGTTAGTGTTAAAAACCAAATACTATTGGCCTGAAAAAAAAGAGAAAATTAGTAAGAAAATGACTCCTAATGACATTCTGCTATACTCATAGATCAGTGCCTTGATCAGCCTTCATCAGAGAAGCTTTTTGGTGCAGCAGATGGGAAAGAATAAAGTACTCAGAGCCCAACATTATGTAGTTACAAACATTGGAACACTCATTTCTAAATAGATGTTTCCATCAACTCCCTCCCATCAGAATTCAGGGAATTTGGAGGAAAAGGAGGCAAAAAGAGTATAAGAACAAGAGGGGATGGAGTACACCAAGAATAAAGGGCCCTCTAAATCAACATGAGTAAATCTCATATGAACTCACATAGACTGA
>CABHPP010103728.1:18417-44229 GCA_902168425.1 Peromyscus attwateri | reverse complement strand
TGGCTTGGGGGATTCGCTTGAAATGGAGGGATGGTGTAAAAATTGGAGAGCACCTCTTGGGAATAAGACACAATAGAATTCTAACAAATGCCCTGAGAGGAGAGTTGAATAGAACTAAGTCAACACTACCTCTCCCCCCAGTGTGAGAGCAACAGGAAGAGCACAGACTAAGCAAAGCACTGGGAGGGGAGGAAGTGCACCTCTCCAACCCTTCAGCAAGCAGGGTTAGGGGGAGCTATCCCCATCCTGTAAGAAATGGCGCCATCATCACACAATGGAACAGCAGCAGAAAGGGAAGGAATGAAGTTGTGTGTGGTGGTGCACGCCTTTAATCCCAGTGCTTGGGAGGCAGAGGCAGGTGGATCTATGTGAGTTCAAGGCCAGCCTGGTCTACACAGAGGTTCCAGGCCAGTTTGTCTAAAAAAAAAAAAGGGACAAAAGTAACTTCAAAAAGAAGATAAATTCCTGAGGGGAACAGAGAGAAAAAAGGTATTTCTACTCCAAATGCCTTTGCCCACTGTATTGAGAGAGGCAGTGGAGTGTCTAGAGCAATGCTTTTCAAAGACATTTAGATCTTCTGTGATTTAGAGAAATAGTTATACAGTATTTTCACCTTCTCATCAACACACATTTATATGACCCTCATGTGTTTATTATCAAAATACAGTCCACTGACTGCAGGAAAATGACAAAGGCCCAGGAAGACAAAAGCACCCACAGCGACGGAAGCAGTGACAGACTTGGAAGACATGTGCACCTCGCACTGGCGAAGGAATGGTAGTCAGAGGCCACGAAGAGCCCCGGCCAGTCGCCGTGGACAAGAATTCACCTGGTGGGAAAACAGAGATTTGTTTAAGAGGCAGATGATTCCAGAGGAGGAAAGCCATTGTCAGGTGAGTATCTGCCTCCCTTACAGAAGAGCGAATTAGAATGGTGACGTACGCAGTGTTTCTGGAAAGGTGATGTAGAAGCCTGTCTCTATTCCCCCTGCTAAGTCCAGCTGGAACGTCTGGGCACTGTGTGTAAAACAACACAAGAACAGCCTGCAAGATGGCGAGAAGACAAAGCAGTTAGGCTTTGAAGCCTGAGGAGCAACAGTGTGATGGGTTCTCTTGGTCCCCTTTTTGTCTCAGATGTTGGGGTGGGGTGTTAAAGAAAAGGGCCGCTAGAAAACAGCAATACTCATGAACCCAAAGAAACCCAAGAAAAGCCCCTCCCCCAGACCCCCTCCCCAACCCTGCGGGATAGGAAGCATTAGGCATCAGGTGACCTGCCCTGGCCAGAGGCTACCACATAAAACTGGCCCACTCCACCTCCACCAGCAGCATCCCGAAGAGGAGCCCTTGAAGTTCTGCAGAGAACCTTGATGGACTCCCAGCCTTGCCCCATGCTGAGCTGGTGTCAAGGGCCAAGTAAGGAGCCTGGAGTTTCACCTACGCCTGCTAATGAGCCCCTCCTGTCTTCCTCACCAGGTCCCCTTGTGGAGTTCCCATGGAACTTCCACTTCCATGTAAGAACTCATAGTTTGGGACAAATACAGGACACTTCAAATCTCAACTGTAAAATATAAAACAGCCTAATTAGAAGATGAACAAAATAGGACAAGGCCTCATGAAAGTGGATACCTAGATGACTAAGGAGCATATGGAAATCTGTTCAACATCATTAGTCTTAGGGAAACATTGACTAAGACTGTTGTGGGATAATCTGTTTGCACACTGTGAAGATGTGTCTCTGCCAGGGCACCTTCTGATTGGTTTAATAAAGAACCAAATGACCAATAGCTAGGCAGGAAAGGATAGGTGGGACTTCTGGAAAAAGATAGGAACTCAGAGAAGAAGAAAGGTGGGATTCACCAGCCAGACATGGAGGAAATGGAATGCGTGGTACTGAGCAGAGGTAAGGAGCCACATGGCAGAACATAGATTAAAATAAACCATGTTAATTTAAATTATAAGAGCTGCATAGGAACAAGCTTATAAGACTATGCTTTCATGATTAATAAGAAGTCTCCAAGCCATTATTTGGGAGCTGGTGGTCCAAAGAAAGTCTGACCACAATGACCATGAAACAAACTCAGAAGATGGCTCACTGGCTAAGAACACTCACTATGCAAGCACGAGTACCTGAATTTGAATCCCCAGCACCCACATAAAAAGCTGGGTGTGTCCACATGTACCTATAACTCCAGGGCTGTGGGTGGAAAACCCAGAAGCAGCCCTGCCTGAGGCTTGCTCAACACCAGCTAGGCTGGTTCAGCAAGAGACCCTGCCTCTGTAGATGTAATTCCAAATGGTTTTATTAAATAAGAAAGACAGAGCCAAATGCAGAGTTAAAAGTCCAGAGATCAGAGAGCAGTAGCCAAAAGCTGAGACCAAGACCGCCTTCTTACCACCCGCTGCCGCTGCCGTCCTTCCCCTGAGAAAGAGACCTACTTCCTGTGTGTCTGTATTTTTATTGACTTTCTGTTCTGCCTTCTCATTGGTTGTAAACCCAACCACATGACCTCCTCGTCACTGCCTGTCTATACAGACCTCCAGGTCTCTATGGTTGGTATTGAGATTAAAGGCGTGTGTCTCCATGCTGGCTGTATCCTTGAACACACAGAGATCTGCCTGTCATGTGATCGGGATTAAGGGCGTGTGCTACCACTGCCAGACTTCTGCTAAATGGTTTGCTATTAGCTCTGACCCCCAGGCACTTTTATTTATTAACATACAAATAAAATCACATTTCAGCACAAATAAAATATTACCATATGCCTCAGTGGAATAACGTGGAAAATTATAAAGCTGGAGACCTGGTGTCCTTCTCTGGCCTCCACATGAACAGGTGAGACCACACAGGCATGTTTACATACACCACATACCCTAAAATAAAACCACCACAGAATAGCATTATGATACAGTAAAGCATCTGAAATAAGAATAGTACCAGCACCAAACGGTGACAAGAATATAGAGAAAATGGATCTTTCCTACATTGCTGGAGGGGATGCAAAATGAAGAACCACTCTGTAGTTTTTAAAACTACATTTGGCAGTTTTTAAAACAAACAACAACAACAACAAAAGTCTCTCCAACACTCACTTAGCATATGGCCCAGCCATTGCCACTCCCACCATTTATTCCAGAAAAATGAAAAGTTCTGTCCACAAAAGCCTGTGCATTGTATTCATAGAAGTTTCATTCGTAATAGAAGTAATCAAAGTATCCTATGATGAGTACATTACACATCATGAAAAGCCACCCAGCTGTAAAAGCAGCAAGTCATAAATCCAGCCCTAGATGGTCGAGGGATGTGTGGGCAAGAAAAGCCAACCTCAAAAAGTCAGTGTCTTAATGTCTTTTTTCTGTTGCTGTGAGAAAATGACTCTGGGAAAAGCCACACAAAGGAGAAAGGATTTCTTTCAACTCAGTTCAGGCAAATTCCTCACATTGGGGCAATCAAGGCAGCAGGGGCTCGAAGCATCTGCCACTCCTTGTCCACAACTGGGAAACAGAGAAATGTTTCCTAGTGCTCACTCTCTCCTAACTTCGTAGTCTGGGATCCGCTGTCCAGGGAGCAGGCCTCCCACAATTAAGATAGGCCTTCCCACATTGACTAACAAAATAATCCCCACAGGACTGCCCAGAGGCCCATCCCCCAGGAAGTCTATGTTCTGCCAGACTGACAGCAGCAACCCTACATCCAAAGACTGGAGGGCTTTCATTTATTTAATATTTCCAGAATGATGCAGGTTTAGAGATAGATACTGGATGAGTAAGCTGACCTCTTACATCTGCAGGTGCTACGCCTTGGTTCCCATCAATTGTGGATTGAAAGTGTATTTTAAATATTGTATCCCAACAACATGTGCAGACTCTTTTCTTGTCATTATTCATTAAATAATAGACTAGAACAACTACCTGTATAGCATTTACATGTGCTGTTTATTGTAAGTATGCTCAAGATAACTGTAGATTATAGGCAAATGTGCTATTTTAAGTAAGAGCCAAGCACTGGATTTTGTTATCTGTAGAGGGATTCCAGAGCCAAGCTTCATCAGGTGGGAGGACAACCATACCTGTTAATGGGGTTTAGGCATAGTGGGGAAGGTATGTGTGACTAGAAAGGGTAAGATGAGGAGATCTTTGTAGCAGGGATGTTCTTCTCTATCTTGGTCATGGTTATGGTTAGACTAAGGACAAGCATAAGAAGATGCTTGGATCTCCTTGGACTTGAGGCCATGTTGATCTTCTGACCCTGTGCTTGTTGCAGATAAGATATAATGATGGGAGAATTTCATGGGGGCTGAAGAGGACCTGGGACCGAAGAGCTAATAATATATACATATAGATAGATACACATCTACATATCTACATAGAATCCAAACAAAACAAAACAGTGGGGTCACCTTTCTAATCATCAGTTTGGATAACACATTGAAACTTGATACCCTGAAGTTTGGGAAAGTTCTTGAGAAAGACAGCCATTTTGATGGGCTTTTGCTAAGTGTCTATCAGAACTAAATATAGACACTGCGTTCTAAGGGGTTCGGGGGGCCCTGCCAGAGAAACACCCATGGGTAGAGAGGTGAGGAATGTGGGTTTTTGCAGTAGTGTTACCAGAAATTAAAACATTAGGACAGACTAAAGGTCCATCCGAAGCAGGATCACTGAGTCAACCATGGCTTATTTCTACAAAAATATGAAAGTTAAAAGAAACTAACCAGATGCAGTCACAGAAACATGTTAAGATTTTATAAATTAAGTGGCATGAAAAAGCCAGATAGAGAATAGCACATGTGACCTAAGACCTTTTTAAAGTAAAACCTTAAGGCAATAATACTATGCTTTCTTTAGAAATATAAATATGAATTATGAAGATATTAAAATCAAGGTATAACTACTCCAGGCAAAATAATAACCATGTTCATGTCTAGTAAGAAAAGGGTGAAACATGAGGAAAACACACTAATTAGGTACCACACAGTTGGCTAGAAATAAATGTGGCCAACCTTGCAGTTATTTTTAAAGTTCATTTTATTTTGTTATGTAAGTGGCTCTTCTAGAATAAATGACTATTAGTATGTTGGTATTTTTCAATTTTCCTGTGCATATTTTAGCTTTTGTGTGAGTGTGCATATTTGTATCTGTATGTATGTATTTCATTGTTGTTTTGTTTTGAGATGGAGTTTCTTTGTGTAGCCCAGGTTAGCCCTGAACTCTTCTGGGCTTGTGTGATCCCTGCTTCAGCCTCCTGAGATTATACGTGTAGATGTAACCAACCATCTTATAAATAAGAAACACAGAACCAATGCAAAGAAGAAAGCCAAGAGGTCAGAGCTAAGAGCCAAAACCTTACCCTTCCTCCTGCAGTGGTCCTACCTCTCCGAAGGAGCCGGTACTTCCTGTGTTAAAGTCTTTATATAGTCTCTGTTCTGCCTTCTCATTGGTTGTAAACCCAACCACAGGACTGCCTCATTACGGCCTGTCTGTATAGACCTCCAGGTGTTCTATGGTTGGTAATGAGATTAAAGGCATGTGTATCCAATGCTGGCTGTATCTCTGAACACACAGAGACTTACCTAGCTCTGTCTATCAAGTGCTGTGACCACAAACGTACACCACCACTGCCCTGCTTTCCTATGGCTTGCTAATAGCTCTGACCCCCAGGCAACTTTATTTATTAACATACAATTAACATTTTGGTATAAAAGAAAAATATCACCATATATACGCATGCTCAAACACACTGGTTTGTGTGTGATTTTGAATGCAGTATTAGAAACTTCAGGGTTATTTCATGGTATAGATCCTGAAGAGAGATTATCACTTCTTATTATCAATAATCATCAATAATTGCCATATATCGAGCACTGACTATTTGCCAGGCTCGAGGTCTATGTTACATACATCACTCCTCAGTCTCAGCTCAATCCTATACTTATTCCTTCCATTTTACTTGGAAAATTGACATTTAAATTGAGGACCATAGGGGATAAACAATTTGAAATCCCAAAGTTTCTTATTTGACTACAGCAAAAAACCTGGCCTATCCAAGTGAGACATCTTCAAAGCATGTGCTGCTGCTCTGGTTGAATCTAGCACCCTTTGTCCTGTGTAGATTGCTTTGACTTTTGTCAAAGCTGGCAAATGTCCACATTGCAAACTGCAGAAATTCCCATGATTCCCTGCCAATGAGGCAGACTGAAGTAGGAGGTCAGCAGCCACACTGCCTCTCCAGGGTAGAAAAGGGTACTGCTCCAGCTAACATGCTTTGCGTGGTCAAAGCTTTGTAACTATTTTGCTAACATGCTCCTTAGAAGCTGCTGTCCTTAGGAGAGCGCTGAAAGACAAAAGCCAAGAGAGGCTGTCTAAGAGCTCTTGACAGGAGTCCTCCAGGGTGTTGGATGGACAGTCTTACTCTGTTGTTCAAGCTTTTGCCTGACTACAACTACCACAGACACATTAATATCAGTGAATATTTGCACGTTGCGCATATGTACTGAGTAGTTCTATAAAGTTATGTAGTTCTCCATGCTGCTAACCTAGCATTGAAGGTGTCAATATAAAACAGCGATCGTACGTAGTACAGTACAGAGTCAAGGATTTGAACTCCACACATGGCTGTAATTTTAAGACAGTCGACCAAGTTCTCTCAGTAACGTAAGCACTCTTGTGGAAGTATTACATGACTGACAGTCACCCCAGCCCCTATTTGGGGGCAGGGTGGGAGAAACAATAACCAGGTTTCTAAAATATGTCATAAATACATACTCATTGCTGGAGGGGCCCATACAGTCCTGTCCTGTAGACTGACAGGCAGCCTGGATATTAATATTTATTGCTCAGGTTACCATTTGCAACCTGGATGGCAATTCCGAGTGATCTTTAGCTGGAGCACAGATACTGGATGTTATGGAGTCAGGGTCAGTCCCATGGGTACACGTGGAGCTTCTACATTGAACAGTGACACTGACCAATGTAGCACTTTGAATCTTATCTAGCATATTTATGATTCAACTCTGCACAAGGGCTATTAGCAACGTGCCCCTTGCCCTGCAGAATAATTATATGAAAAGAGGGAGAAGGAGTAAGCAAACATGTCCTTTGAGCCTCATGGTCTTCCTAAATGAAATAGGAATGGATTTTTTTTTTTTTTTTCCTTTGGGGGTAATTCTTCTAAAAACAAAAACTCAGTTTCCAAACAGCTGAACCACAACGAGTCCCATTTATTCTTTGGGGACATGTTTTCTCTGCTTGCCAAATGAGAGGCTTAGCTAGTGACTTGCCCTCCCTTACACAATAGGAAGTCAGCTCTGGGAGGTCTTTGACCCCAACATCAGACCTGCACAGCTAAAGTTATGTGGAAGATTGAGCAATATTGAGAAACGATTCTTCTTACCAAGAGCTCGTGGGGCTAGAGTTCCATCAGCACCAAGCTTCCACTGGACGCTCATCCCACAGGAAGTCTGTGGAAGGGCTCTGGAAGGAGATTTATCCTTCAGAAGACTGCCTCCTGCAAGGCTAGGCATCTCAGGACCTCAGGGAGGGAGAAAATACCTGAAAATCCGAGTCAATTTATAACGTGCTTTATTGTATAAAAGGGAAAGAATGAAAATATAGATCTCTTTGAAGATGGCATGAGAGTTGTGTGTTTTCAAAAGGGAGATGCTGATTTGAGAAGCACTGCTCTAAAATGTTAACTTTCAAGTGCAGACTGAGTACTTGGTGTGCAGGATGCTCAGGGATTAGACACACAGGCTCAGGAGCCAGACTGTCTGGGTTCAAATCCTGGCTGCATGTGTGACATTGGCAAATTGCCTTAAACTTTCTCAATCTCCGTTTCCTTCCTCCCTTGGAAAGTGAAAATGTGGCACTAAAGGCCACATTACAAGGTGTCTTGGGAAGCAAATGATATTATTTATGTTATGTAGGATTGTATCAGATGCATAGGAAGTGTCCAGCCATGCTTGGTGTTATTTTGAAACAGTCTTTGATTCCCTGCCTTTCCCCTTACTATAGTTAATCTTTCTAGAAACTTCAAGTCCTTGGGTCTTCAAGTTCTTGCCAAATAGTCAATGAGATTCAAGATGAACTTTCTACAGTTCCAATGAACATATGCATAGGACAGTTCATCACACATAGTTCTGACAATACAACTATCATTTGGTTATCTAACATACATCCTTCAATCTCTACACTGTCCAAGTAGAATCCCTGCTCATCCCCATTGCTATGTAATCTGCAGAAATTTGAAACTTGTCTTTAGCTACAGGGTCTGGATTGAGTAGTGGAAGCCAGTTAGAATAATCCCATCTCCCATGATGATTATTGGTTTAGAAATAGACGTGAAACATGCTGGGAAGTTGCTGGCTTGGGATCTTCTGTTCTTTCACTTCTGAAAATGATAAGGAGGAAAGGAGGCCATTTTTTTCCTTTGTCTTTTTTTTAGAGAGAGAGAGAGAGAGAGAGAGAGAGAGAGAGAGAGAGAGAGAGAGATTACATTCATCACTTTTAACCATTCATTGTCTAACTTGCTTATGGTGTTGTGGCTACACAGCACTCCTCTGTATTTTCTGAACATGTCAGCTGGTCCCTCCTTCAGAGCCTTTTCTTCTCACACGATCCCAGATGCACTTTTCTACTCTGTCTCCTCTTTAGTAAGACTTCTCTGACTTAGTGGCGCCCTCCCATTCTAAAGAATTGCTCCTTTTAAACTTCCTGATTATGAATAATTTCACTCTCTGAAATGATGATGCTCACTAATTGAAGTCCATAGTTTATTCAGATTTCATAGTTTTGCCTAATGGTCTCTCCTCTCCCAGAATTCCACCCAGAGATGCTGCACATAGTTGCTATGCCTCTTTATATAACTCTTAGCTGAGACGGTTGCTCTGATTTTTTGATAGCCTCGACACTTGAGGAGTACTGGACATGTATTTTGTAGGACTCCCTCTACTGGAATCTGCCTGATGTTTTCCCTCATGATTAGCCTGGAGCTATGGGCTAGGGCCATCTGGTGTATCCTCTCCAGGGTTCAACTTCATGTTTCATTTTAGTTGACCATCTGCCTTTCCCATCTTTAGGATATTCAGCTATGTGAAAGTAGGGTATTACTCTTCTCAAAGCTTTATTCCCAGAACCTAGAATAGTGTCCAGCACATAGTAAGCTTCATTATTTGTCAATTGAAACAATGAAGTAAGTAGAATAAATGACCAACTGCTGCCTACTGTCTTTGCATGTAGGATGAAATATGGGTCAAGAAGATCCATCGAGCAGAGGTCAAAGGCACTAAAACCCTTTCAAATAATATGGCATATCCATGAGATAAATCTAAACCCTCATGCAAATAAATAATTAACCCAGGGCCAATGGCACATTCAAAATCATTAATGAAAATTGATTTTCCTTCCCTGTAGGGTGCTCTCTCGACTGCACCATCGTGCCCTCTGCAGAGTCAGCCAGGATTCTTTTCCTGTTTGAACTCACGTCTACTTAGAGTCTTCTTTCTTCCAAATGGTGCCCGCCTCTATACAGACATTTGTTTCCTTTTGGCTATCCTGGACAGGAAGAGGGTGTGGGTGACTTGAGGAGCTAAACTCTAGCGAAAGAATGGGCTTGACTGGGAGGGCTGCAGGGAAAGAGAACGGAGCCCCTGGGGCTCAGCCTAATGACTTGGTGCAGAGGGGAGTAGAGGAGGAGCCTGTTACAGCTAGCTAAATGCCTTTCCAGGAATGTGGTGGAAACTGATTATATAGATATGCAATTTCATGAGTTGATAGAACCTGGGGGACAACTCCAGTCCCAGGCATCAGAACACCAAACACCAGAAGGGAGTTCATCTTCTGGCCTGAGAACTCAGAGAACGAAGCCCTGAAAGGGAGGACTATTTGTATTCCGCCCAGACTCCGTTTAACCTTTCATTCGGAGCCCCAGGAAGCAAAGACACATCCGTCAAGGCTTCAGGATGAATGAAGAAAGCTTTTGTGCATTATCCTTGCAGATATTCAGAAGAGCTTACTGGAAAGCTGCAGTAGGAAGACTCCATCTCTAGTCAGCCAGGCGGTGGGGGTGCCTCAGCCACGATCACCTCCAGCAAGTCAGCTTCCTGACTGTGTGTAACCTTCCAATCAATTTATTTGAACGTGAACTTCCCTAGGTGATTAGCTGCATTGTGTGTCACTGGTTAGAATGTTTGCTTTTCCTAGCATTCCTGGGGTAGGGGACTAACGGGTCAAATGCCACATGGTTACATGAGAAGATTACACTGCATTTCTTAATGTTCTACCATTGTGACACATTTTTGTGTTTCTTTGACACCAGGGATATCATATCCACATATTTAAGGAAAAGAAAACAATTTTAAGACGTGATCCAACTTCAGAAAGGTAATACGTGGGAAATTTTTGCACCCCAGAGCTAAGGGGATCTGAGACAGATCTCATCATATGAGTACTCCCTGGGGGAACATTATCTGCAGAGCCCACTCCTCTGCCTGGAAACTGTAAAGGCGCCGCACTCTGGCTGCGTTGGCCTCCAGCTTTCCTACAACTCCTCGACCTGAGCTGCTTGAGGAGGCAGCCTGGGAGGTCAGCCTGGCACCGCTCCTGCCTCAGCACCTGTGCCTGCTCCAGCTGGATGGCGTGGCAAGAGTTGTCTGCCAACCCCTTATCCAGAACTTTCTTTTGGCAGGCTCCACAGAGACAGGTCTTCAGTCCTGTTGTCACTACTAGCTACCCTTCTGCCCCCACCGATCCGGCTTCCCACCCCAACTCATCCTAACTAGTCGTACAGTAGCCTGGGACCTCCAGCTGGAGGAGGGACGGCTCTGAGCTCCAGTGGCACCTGGGCCATGCAGTCAGCAGGTCAGGGAGACTTGGTTCCTTTTCTAGCCACCTTGTTTGCCAACAGCCCACCTGCTAGGTAGACACTAGTTTCCACCCTCTGTGAATTCTCTAAAGGTCCCTCTGCCTAGTCCACCCTCAATTCCCTATTTCCTGGGCTTAGAGAAGCAGTGTAATGGAGTATGCAGCCCAGACTGGCTTAGAACTCAGGACCCTCCTGCTTTAGCTTCCGGAGTGCCACTGTGCTTGGCTTTTCTTATTCTTTATAGTATGTGTTGTTCCTCCCCAATACAGTCGGGTTTCACCCCAGATAATCACTGTTCCTTTGCCACAGGGAAGAACAACTTCTGGAGTTCCCGGCTATAGCGCTCCGGAATGCCACCAGCACTACAGAGTACTATCAGTACCACCACATTGACAGCCGTCATTGTTGGAGCACTGTCTTCAGAGGCTTCCCAGTGTGCCAGATGTTGGGTTATGTGGCTACAGTATGAGCTCACAATTTATCTCATAGTCCTCTGGGCTTGGTGTTAATGTAGAGTCTTTCACAATTAAGGCAAGTGAAGTCTACCACATGGCTGTTGGCACACAAGGTGTCTAGAAAGGCAGAGCCAGCTCTTCCAGGTCTGCTGACTATGTGGGCCAGGTGCCACCAGAGCCCCTCCTCTGGCTGGAGGTCCCAGGCTATTGTACAACTAGTTACCAGGAGTGAACTCCGTAGTTGGATAGAAGGATAAGGATAGGAGGACGTGAGGACGCCCAGGATAAACAGGCAGACAATGGTACCCATCATGCAATTCAGAAGGTTGTAGAGACTCTACAACTTGGCTTTTTATCTGTGCCCTATCACCACTGGGAAGGACATCACCATGCAATGCACAGCCCTGTCAACATCGCAGTCAATTGTTTTCTTGACATCCTTGACTCCAGAGGCCTTCAGTTGGACTCTGTTTTAGCCACTTGCCCTCTTGGTATACTTGCTCCATACATCCTGTAGAAGATTCCCATGTAGGCTACTCTTCCATCAATATTTTCTGTCTTCACTGGACCTCAATAAGACCCCCTACAAACCTTCAGTCTGCCCTGGTTATTTATAAATTTTGTCCTGTCTTTACTACTCACCCCCCAAACCAGTCTCAGCCCCTGGAGTATGGCCGCTGCTCACTTCTTCAGCCTTATTGCCTGCTGCAGCCTTGGCCACCCTTGACATCTGTATATTCTTAGACTTAGCCTTTTCTACAGTGTTTGACAAAGACTAGCAGAGGTCAAGACCCAAGTAAGGTTTTATCTCTCTAGCCAACTAGACTTGCCATCCCTCTACCTCCCTATCCCCATGCCGATTGTTATCCCAGTTCTTCCTCTCATCTTTACCTTTATCATCCCTATCTCTCTATCACCTCTAGCTCTATTATCGCTATCTCTGTCATCTCTATTTCTATCTCTATCACCTCTATCTCTATCCCTACTATCTCTTCCTTTTGTTATTGAAGATTGAACCCAGGATCTTGTAATACTAACCCATGCTCTTATTACCACTGAGCTGTACCCCAAATTTCTACATGGTTTCTACATAGTATTTATTCACCTTTAGGAATTGAAAATCTGTTTTTATCTGTTTCAAGACCATTTGAACTTCAAGATCAATTGTTATTGTTTCTTTTGAGACCTCCCCCACCACCCAGAAAGCTCACAGGCCTATGCTTCCTGAAGTCTCACAACACTCTAAATTGTACTACAAATTAAATACATGTGCTCTGGCCAAGCCATGCTTCAAATGGAAGAGTTTATCCTACACCTGAGAAACTTATTAGTGGGGAGGAAATGAGTGTCTCTGCTGCACCGTGTTTGGGCCTGGCTTGTTACCAAGCTCCAAGGAAGCTTCATGAGTGGAAATGGTGGGGATCGAGTCTTTGAAAGTCTCTTTGACCACAAATCTCCCAAGATACCGGCAGTGACAGGGGCACTGGAGTAAAAAAATTCTCCCTGCATACTTCTTCCTTAGAGGAGCTGATTGAGAAGCTGGTCGGGTGACTCATTGGTCCCAGCCTCTGACCCGGGCCAGACCTGCCTTCAGCTTCTGAATTTCTGGAGAAGCCAGCAGGACGCCACGCAGGAAGTGACCTCATGGTTATTTTGGCCATGTGGGTGGTGTTCATCACTGGTAGCAGCTGAAGTTTATCAGAAGGTTTAGCCTTTGCACTTTGAGAAACCAACTATTATCTCACCCACAATTTAGAATAATAAAAAGTACATGGCAGAAAAATGTGCAGTAAACCCAGATAAA
Organism: Peromyscus attwateri; assembly: GCA_902168425.1. Lineage (NCBI taxonomy): Eukaryota > Metazoa > Chordata > Mammalia > Rodentia > Cricetidae > Peromyscus > Peromyscus attwateri. The sequence goes on along the minus strand of CABHPP010103728.1, from coordinate 31,113 downwards.
GAACAACTGGGGAAGAGCTTGCTGTTCCTGCCCATGCAACCCAGGGACACAGACATCTGCACTCTGTAGCCGCACCAGGGAGGTGCTACCTGCACCAGCTTTGAGAGATTTCATGGAGAGTAGGCTAAAAGTAGAGGAAAAAATACTTTTCTTTCTTTCTTTCTTTCTTTCTTTCTTTCTTTCTTTCTTTTTCTTTTTTTTTTTTTAGCTAATAATTCATGTTCATCAAGTAAGTAAGAGACTATTTAGTGAAAGAAAAAGAAAGGATTTGGGCTGGACTTCAAGCATTTTGTTATACCTTTAAAATTATTGGGGCCAGAAAAGTGGCTCAGTAGTTAACATTGTTTGCTGCTCTCCCAGAGGACCACAGTTTAATTCCCAGCACCCATTAGGTCTGCTCATAACAACTTATAACTCCAACTCTGGGTGATCTGATGCCCTCGTCTGGACTCTGTGGGCATCGTCACACATGTGTTCACATACATATACACATAAATAAAAATAAAATCAGTATATATTAATTGTACAAAGTAATGGTTTCATTATGACGTTTACACGCATGTTTCTAATGTACTCTGGTCATATTTATTTTGTTACCTCTCCAATCTCCCCCTCTTTCTTTTTGCCTTCTCTATCCTCAATAGCCCACCTTCTACTTCCTTGTCCCTCGTCACGTCAGATTGCAGACTGAGAGAACCATGTACCATTTGCGAGGCTGGCTTATTTTGCTTAACATGATGTCTCCAGTTCATCCATTTTTCTGCAAGTGCAATGATTTCCTTCTATGGCTAAATAAAACTCTACTGTGTGCATAGACCATGTTTACTCTACCCATCTGTCTGTTGGTAGGTATCTAGGCCAACTCCACTCTTGGATATTGTGAATAATGTTTTAAATTAATTAATTAATTATTATTGTGTATGATGTACGTGTATAAGCACAGGCACTTGTGTGTCATGATGTGCATGTACAGGTTAGAGGATCTGGGGATTTGGTCCTTTCTATTTCATTTTCTTTGGAGGCAAAGTCTCCCTTGCTGTTTTGCTGTGGTGCGTAGTCCAGGCTAGCTAATCCCCAAGCTTCCTGAAAATTCTCGATCTCTACTACCTATATCACAGTAGGTTTATTTTGTTTTTGTTTTTCGAGTCAAAGCTTCTCTGTGTAGTTTTGGCTGTCCTAGAACTAGTCCTGTAGACCAGGCTGGCCTCAAATTCACAGAGATCCACCTGCCTCTGCGTCCTCAGTGCTGGGATTAAAGGCATGCGCCACCAGTCATTTTCTTTTTTAACATGGCTTCAAGATCAAACTCAGGCCATCAGGATTGTTTGGCAAGTGCTTTGACCTGCTGAGACACCTCCGTTTCATGCTTTTTTCCAATCTGGAGCACACTGCAGAGCTTTCCGCATATGATTAGAAGCCTCAAGCATACACCTATCTTTTTCATTTTTAGGATCTAAAAAGATATCTTTAAAAAAGAGTGAATGAACATAGAGCTGAAAGACAAAGAGGTTGATGTAAAATGTGGACCTTATCAGCCACCCTGCTCCTTGACATGTAAGCACATTCCCAAGGAAAGGACTGTAACTCACAGTAGGATCAGGGCGCCCCACAGAGACACCCAGTCTCTTAGTGGGGTCAGCTCCACCCTGGTCCACAGCTCAGACTCCGCCTGCCAGGAGCACTGAAGAGTATCTCACGGGAGTGTAAGTGGGTAGTGGGTATTGCAGCTCAACATGGGGATTTAGAGTTAACAAACAGGTTTCGATCTCCTGTCTGCTCCTTACTGTTCTGTCCATCTCTTCCATCTCCAGTTACCTTGTAGGACTATTGTGAGAATTAAGTGTGCCTACGCATGATCAACTCACAGAATCCCTTCCTCACTCCCATCAGATGCTCTCATCCTTTCTGTTCTGGCTCGATTTGTATGATGCAACTTGCGATCACTCTCAGATCTCTCTCTTTCCCTCCCTCCCTCCCACTCTCCCCTTCCTTCTCTTCCTCTCTCTCCATCACTTTGTGTTTATTCAGGGTTTCACTCCAATTCTACACCTCCTGGGTGGAAGAAATCATACCCAGCCCATCACAAACCACTGACTTTCAAGTTCATTCTCTCCTGCTCAAAGCCATTTGTGCTGTTGTCCATGCCCTTTCAGGCTTCCTAACGCCATTTTAAAATGCTCCTTCTTATTCTTTGCTTCATGTTTATATTAAGCTAGGACTATTTTTAGCAGTTTAAAAGACTGTGGTAATACTTTTATAGAAGCATCAACCAATGATTTTGTTGAGGAACAAATCATTCAGAGAGTTGAAGCACTTTCAATATTTGTGCAGAGCACCTCTGACCAAGTCCTTAATCAGGGGCCTATATAAACTGTGACTGTAAATTCTTGATCCTTGGACCCTCGGTCCCTGGGGACCTAAAGAGATTCACAGGGGTGAGTTAGGTCTCAAGGTTGGCCATCAGCTGGCTCCTCTTCATTGCTCTTATTAACCTGAGAGTGGAGAGGTGAGTTATTTCCCTCCCTGGATCATGAGATCCATACAAATACGCTTGCCTCTCTTTCAGTTCCCGCCACCATCCAAGTGGGTAGAGATGGGATGAGAGAACTTCCGACTTCCACAGTGTGCCCTGTCTGGGAGCAGCCATGGTTTGTGGGCTTGGTCCCTTCAAGAAGTCACAATCACTGTCCAGTCATAAAGGTCGGAGTGACCACAGATTATTTGGAGTGTCACTTCTCCTTGGTTTCTCACAGCTACCACGGCTCTCCGGTGTGGAAGAGACTGTGAGGGCAGTTGTGTATTTGCTAGTAGGATTCCTGAAGGGAAGTCAACAAGTTCTCCAAAAGGAGTTTGTCACAACGTGAACTCACAGAGTGAGTGAAGGCTGTATGGTAATGGGAAGTTACTCACATACCGTAACAGACGCTCACAGCCATCTGGCCGTCTGGCCTTCTCTCCATACCCACATTACTTCTTGCTGTAATGAGGTTAATGGGAATTAATACATATGTATTAGGGAAAGGAGAGGCCCTTAGGGATATGAGCTAAATATCAGTGCAGTGCTTCTCTCTAGGTAGATGACAGGGTACTTGAGGGAGCACTGAGTAATAGTTGAAAAATAAATTACACACAGGCTAGTCAATATCTTACCAATTAAGCTTACTCTATTCCTGAAGAGTACATTTCTGAGAAAAACACTGGCATCTAAGCAGTTCAAACAATTACGTCTTACTGTGTCCTTTCATGGGGCAATTTCTTTACATACTGACTTTCATACAAATAGACAACAGAAACATAAAGTGTTTCAAAATTGTGCCTGTGGGAATGACATTCACTGACTAGTAAGAGGAAGCCATCCCACAAGGCAGTGCTAGAGAAAGAAACCCCATAAAATTTATGATGTACTGGACCAGGCTGCATGTTCCTCGCCCACCTCCTAAGGAGCAAAGGATTTGATAGACTTCTTTACAAGCTGTCTTCTGTCTTCCCATCAGTTGTCTCTAGTCCATGCTATTAATTATTTGTATAGTACCCATGTTGCAAAATATATATCATGCTTTATGAGTACTGGACAGTGCTTCTCTGCAACTTATATCACATGGCTCTATCAGCCCACTGTCTAAACATTAATGCAGAGGCCTGCATGATTGTCCTGATGAATTGATTTTTCTCAGCCTCCACGTTCCTATTAGAGCAGTGTTTTATCTCTATGTAGATATACACACACACTCAATATTCACTGGTGCTAAAATAAATATTGTGACTTTGTGGAGAGAATGGCCTCACGGAGTAATAGGAAACATCAGATGGTCCTTATCAGTCATGCAGACAGGAGTGCAGCTTGGAGCTGGTTCATCTTATTGTTTGGGGTGCTTCCCCTTCCCCCCAACCTGGGGAAGGGTTCTGTTCTTCATCAGATCAAATCCTGTGCAGTGCTCGTAGACAGTGTACAGGACAAATCTCGAGGTATTCGGTCAAGTCCATCAGTTGGACTTGTTCAACAAAGGATTTGCTCCCGGAATTTATCAACCTCTTAGTAAGTGTGTGTTGGGCTCTATGGGAAATTTCAAAGAGCTAGTCTTTAAAAAATGAAAGCCAGAATGCCTCGAGATTGAATTTATTGTTTTATTGTTTCACCAGCTATATTGAGATATAATTCACATGTCAAACAGTCCATCCATTCAGAGTGTTTGGAATTGATCCTCATCATCACCCCAATTATTTTGAGAACGTTTTATCACCTATGAGAGAAATTTCATACCAATGAACAATCACTTCTCAGCATCCTCTCCTTAAGGCTCCCTGCTCCAGGCAACCTAGTAACCTATCTTCTGCTCTATGGTTTTGCTACATCTGGAATGTTTCTTACAAATGAAATCAATATGTGTTTATTGTGACTGGCTTCTTTCACTGGACATAATGTATTTGAGATTCATGAAGCATTTTATCAGTACTTCATTATTTTTTACTGCTGAATAATATTCCATTATTATGGATATACCACGTTTATCGACCCATCAGTTGATGGGCACTTTGGTTGTGCTCACATTTTGACTATTATGTATAATGCCCCAGTGAACATTTGTGTAAAGTGTTTGGTACCAAAAATGATACAAATGTATCCATTTCTCTTGGGAACATATTAAAGAGTGCGATTTCTGGATCATATGACAATTCCGTTTAAACTTTCGAGGCATTACCAAACTATTTCCTAAAGTGTTGCACTATTTTTAATACCATCAGTAGTGTGAAAGTGCTTTAATTTCTCAACATGCTTGTCAATGCTTATTGTCTTGGCTTTTCTATATCTATTGTAGTGGATGTGAACTATGGTCTCAAAATAGTTTTGATTTGTGTCCCTCTGTGACTAATATTGTTGAATGTATTTTCACAAGCTCATCAGCTGTTTGTATATCTTCTTTGAAGAATGTCTCCCTTAGATCCATTGCTCACTTAAAATCTTCCCCACACAGTCCAGCTATCCAGCTTTGGCGATGTGTGTGTTCCTTTTGTTCTCTCCCATCCGGTGTGTGTAGTTTTATCTCTTGATGGTATCTATTGAACAGAGTCGTTTTAGCTTTGGTCAGGCCTACTTTGCCCAGGGCTATTGCTTCCTTGTTCATTGTTGTCACTTGTACTTTTAGTACTTTGGCTAATGCAGGCTTAAAGAGTCACTCCTGTAAATCTTTTCAAAAGCCTTCCATTATTGGAAGTTAGAAATATAATATTAATACATATAAATCTCTAAGTATTACTTTTGAATTGTCTATTTTTCTTTTCATTTCTGTCATGTTTTGCTTTGTCTATTTGGGGGCTTATTTATTATCTCTTATAACTGTTATATCTTCTGCAAGAATTGGCCTTTAATTACAATATGTACTTCTTTAATTCTGATAACAATATTTGTTTTCAAGTCTGTTGGTCTGATATTAATCCAGCCACTCCAACTTTCTCACATATATATATTACAAACAACATATGTGTGTGTATTTCTGAATATATAAAAGATGCTTTAAAAATAAAAATGGTAATCATCCTGTATGTATTTCCTATAATCAAGCAATTCTAGTTCAACAATGTAGCAGAGATATGTGCATATGCTTAAAGAAACAGCATATACTAGAAATAGAATATTCACAGAAGTAGTATTTGTAATAGCCTCAAGTTGAAAACAACCGAAATGTCCATTAGTGGAATAGATAAGAAATTTGGGGAATGTCTAAATTATAAAATATTAATTTCAGAGAGATTAAATGATATCTAATGTATACATGTATGAAATTTCACAACATAATACTGAGTTAAAGACAAACTCAAAAGAGTATATATGTGTACCCTTTTAAATATTTAGAGTTGTTTAGATAAGGTATGAAAAGCAGGTAAATTTTATTGTTGATATCAAGAACATGATTATGTTTGGTCATGAACTGTTATCAGATGGGTGTTGTGTGAAGTTTCTTTATCTGGATCCTGGTTACTCATATGCACTTACATGTGAAGATCAATGGAAGTGTATGCTCTTTAAATACATGATCATTCTTTAATTAAAACTTTATAGAAGGTTGTGACTGGAATAAAATGTGGAATATTTCACCTTTTTCTTTAAAAAAAAAGCTAATTTATAAAAAAAATCCTGGTGAAGATAGAACAAAATGCTTTTTGACCAAGGTCATTTATAACCACAGATAAAAATCACTCAAGATACTACAAAATGTAATCTAGCATTATATTAAAAATATTGCTATAAGAAACCCATGAATGATTCAGTATTAGGAAATATTAAGATATCACCATTACATCAATAGGTCAGAAGAGACAAACTTCATTCTCATCTTAATAAATGTCAGAAGACATTCAACAAAATCCAACATCCATTTCTGATAAAAGTTAAATTGTATACGGAATACTCCTCCTGATATGGTTAAAAAATGATTTCAAACCAATAGCTTAACTTACATCATACTTAAGAGAAAAACAATAGGGAAATGTTTTCCAAATGTATTTTATCAAGAAACATGACTTAAATCATAATGTATTGAAGAAGTGAAGAACTACCAGACAGAGCTCATATTAGTCTCTCTCTCTCTCTCTCTCTCTCTCTCTCTCTCTCTCTCTCTCTCTCTCTCTCTCTCTCTCTGTTAAGATGAGACCTTTCTTGTTGACTCAGTTTCGGCAGAGACTCCCAAATCTGGTCAAAACACAGTAGTCATTGCGTGTCCCCCAGCCTGGGCCTCTCAGTGTTGGACTGTGTATTTGGGACAGACTATGAAACTATAAAGCCCCCCACCAGTGTTGGTCCATCACTTTTTGCTAGACTTCAAATCAGAAAGCAACTAAATAATTGTACCTGAAGAAGGCTGCATCAACTACTGTCTCAGGAGAGTTGGTGGACCATGTATTGCCTCCATGGGTAGGGGGAGAGTGCCGGGGTGGTGGTGATGAAGAGCTTTAGATTATGAAGATTCCAAGAGCATCATTTGAAAAGCTTGATGTTGGTCCTTTGGTTGAAATGAGAAAGGAACTGATAATTTATTGACCCCTAAAAAGGTTAAAGTTGAGTGGCTGTGTCTGATTAGGAATTTCAAATTGACAAGGCCAACTATAGAAATTAACTTTAAGAATACAGACTTACTGGTTTGCAGAGGCCAAGAAGAATATGTGAGCTCCTTGTGGGTTGACTGTGAAGCTCACAGATGGACCTTGGTGTGGTTAGAATATGAATTATGTCCCCACAGGCTCATGTGGGAGAACATTTCATCTCCAGGTGGGGAGATTCTAGAAATGTCACATGGAAGGATGTACTTAGGGGAAACAGGTCACTGGGGACATGTCTTCTGGAGGTTATCCCTGGTCCCCAGCTCCCGACCTCTGCTTCCTGCCCATCATGACATGAATAGCCTCCTCCTTCCACGTTTCCGGTGCCATGAAGCTCTGCTGACACACACACATAGGAGGAAACAACCAGACTCACCCCTGTGAAATGGTGGCAAGGAAAATCTTTTCTTCTTTGTGCTGGGCTTTGTGACACACACACACACACACACACACACACACACACACACACGCACGCACGCACGCACGCACGCACGCACGCGAGCGCATCACTCCATCACAGTGATGAGACAGCTGACTAACTCAGAAACCCATGGAACATCTCAGCGGGGGCTCCAGGCAAGGTGACTCCTTCAGTAAACCTTTGGAAATCATGGTGCCAATCAGAGGGAGACATTGCCCACTCGAAAGGAGCTGTGAGTCAAAGGTCTTAGTAGTTGCTACAGAGGATTGTAGAGGAGGGAACCTGAAGAAGTCACGGAAGACACTAAGAAAGAATGCATCTCACAGAGTCAGAGGCCATCTCTTCAAGGTCGTACATGCACCAATCAAGTAAGAGCCTCTCTCCTTGGCTTCCTGTATTCTGCTTTTCCCCAAATTCTCAGTCAATGCTCACCCCCAGGGAGGTCTGGAACAATAGCTTGTAAACAGATGAGGTAGTGGAGCCAGATATGAGGAGAGAAGTTGATCAGAGCTCCTGTCCTCATGACAGGTTTCAAAGCTACTAGGCAAGGGGTAATACTTTATTAAATGATAGCTGGAGATAGGAGAGTATTATGCTGTCCTGAACTTTTATTATTGGAAAAGGACTGGGTGAATGAGAGACACACTTGCAACAAGTTAGAATGAGGAAAAGATCAAATGGATTTGAAAGGCCTGTGTGACAAAATTAGGGCAGTCTTTCTTTAAGTTTTATACACTATAGCTCATTCAATAGACTCAATACATCTGATATGTTTATGTATCTGTACACAAAAATAATTTTGAAGAATTTATATGGATATGTGTGGGTGCTCTTATTATATATACATACATATGTATATATATACATATATACATATATATGTGTGCATAAAGCCAAAACTAAAATTAGCAGTACAAGTAGGGGAAACAGATTTTCATTGCTGATGAGCACATAATGTGTGAAAACATCTTTTATTTTAGATATTTGTGTTATCCAGTATGACCCAAGTGGCTAAAATGCAAGAATATCATTTTTATATCTTTTTTAGATCACATAAAATAGTAGGAAGACTATTATTGTTGAATTACATTTCACAACCAATGTAATTTTCACTTCTATACTTTATTTTCATTGCAGTATAAAACACAAAATTTCAGTTTTCACAGGTACCGTTAGTGCAGAGGAGGTGACTCATAGCAAGACTGTCTTCCAAATGCCTGTAAATCTAGGGGTCTAATGTGATGTTAGAGAGTATTCTGCTGTGTGACACACACCAAGCATCCAGAGTAGGTCTGCATACAGCGGGAGGGTGTCCAAAGGACAAATAACGCTCATTGTACTTTGTATGACCTAATGCTTATTTATTCAAGCTGAATATCATTTCCCTGCCTCAGAAACAGTGGGGTAGGGAGATAGCTTTGTCTTTGAAGTATTCTGACTTGGTCTATTTGATGATGGCTTGAAATCCTGAATACTGCCACTTAGAAAATTATTATGTGTGCATGTGTCTGTACGGGGGTGTTAGCATGTGTGTGTGGCCCTTGGACACATCACATTCCCCTCAAACCTCAATTACAGGCAGCTCACTGCCTGATCTGGGTGCTAGGAACCAAACTCCAGTCCTCTGAAAGAGTGTAGGATCTTTACTAAGGAGCCCTCTCTCCAGCCCCTAGACCAGTGATCCTCAATCTTCCTAATGCTACAACCCTTTAAATCAGTTCCTCATATTGTGGTCACATCACCCTCAACCATAAAATTACTTTCATTGCTACTTCATAACTGTAATTTTATTACTGTTATGGATCATAATGTAAATATCTGTGTCTTTTCAATGATCTTAGCCAACCCCTGTGAAAAAGCCATTCAAATCCCAAGGGGGTCGAGACCCACAGGTTGAGAAACATTGCCCTAAACATATCCTTTATTTATGACAGGCTTCATTTTTTGGCAGGTAATGTTTATTCATCCCAGATGTCAAACACTGTGATAAATGTTTTACAAACAACGTTTAAGTTCATTTGTTTTTTTTTTCCTTTACAGTAGGTAACCACAAACAAGGAAGCAGAGAAGCATTCAAAAAACTTGTTCAGTCAAACCAGCACCGCAGTATATGTTCTCCCAGGGGAAAGAAAAGCAAGCCAGTGATGGAATTTGTCTAGCAGACAGTAATATCAGCATGCACACATGTGAGCAACCAGTGAGCTGTAGGCAACAAGATGATGGTAAATGAGACCCGTGTGCCAAATGTAGAAACCAAAGGATGTTTGTTTATTCCAGGACTTCATGTCCTCATACACAGCTTTCTGTTGACTCGGATATCCTCAGCAGAGCCACATACTTACTGTATTTATATACAAAATGGAGTTAATACACAGAATATGCTGTGTTTGCTCTGGATCATATTCAGGAAAGATCAACCTGCCTACTTGTAGTTTCCTCTTTGATATCTCAGCGTATTCCAAACCAAACTTGTGGTCTTTCCTGAACTTTCTAACGCTCTCTATCTCAGTGAGTAACACTTTCCAAAGACAGACACTCCAGCCACCCCTGCACTTTCATCCATCACGCCTTGAAGCTTGACCCACAGCCGAGCACGCCCGTTTACTTCCCAACACTTCACTAATGTCCAAGCTGCCACCGAGTGTCTCCGTGACAGCCATTACAGCCTCACCCATGTCTTGTCACATCAACTCATGCTACCCCTGATTCTTCTCCCCTCTATCAAAACAAACTCTTCTGAAAAAAAATTCTGACGGCTTTCTGCCATTTCTAAGTTGAAGGCGCTCACCTTGAGCACACGATTGCCCCTTTATGGTTAGGTCTTCCTTATGAAGTGCGAGGCTCAGCTCACTAATTCACATTCTAGCTACTGACTTACTGGTTTTTACCAGAAACATCCACCATTTTCTACCTCACCTTCACCTGTAACTACTCCCCACTCTTTAAGCTGCCAGTTGTCCTTTTCTCAGGGAAAGCTTCCTCATTACATATCCTTTTTATAGTTGTGTCTTAGTCAAATTTCTTATTTTTTGGTTATTTCAGTGTGTACATGCTCCACTTAAGTGAATTGTTATGAGGAAAGACACCAAGTGTGTGTGATTTTCCAATAGGATCACCAATGCCTAGAAGAGGGTCAATCACCAAGATGATTATGAAATATTTTCTAAGTATCTGACTATCAAAATGCATACTATACCTAAGAATAAACTTAAATGTTGCTCATGTGAAGAAAACCATAAAATTTTACTGAAGAAAATGAAACACTTAAGTATTGATGTAACAAAATATAAGCCATGTACATATAAAGAACATCTTGAAACCCCTGAGAGAAGTAAAAGCATCACTAAACACCCAGGGAGGCATTCCATGTTCATGGATGAGAGACTCAAGGTTGTTTGGATGTAAATTCTTCCCAACCTGATCTATAGAGTCAACATAATCCCAATCAAAATCCCAGCAAGTTATTTTGTGGCTATCAAAAATACCCCTAATTCTAAAACTAATAATGGAAAGGGTAAAGGCCCAGAACATCAGTACAGTACTGAAGGGCAGAGGAACAATGTTAAGACTGATCCTGTCAGACTTGAGGACAGTCTAAGCAAGGCACTGTGTGGTATCGGTGACCAGACAGATGGACAGATCAGTTAAACAGGGCAGGAAGCTAGGACCAGGAATAGATTCTGTGATTTCTGTCAAAGGAGCAAAAGCAATAGTATGCAGAAGAGGTTAAGTCTTTTCACCAGATGATTCTGGAACAAGCAAAACAAATTAATTATACAGACATTATATGTTTCATAAAACTCAACTTGAATGAATCATAGACTTAAATGTAAAACTATAAAACTTATAGAAAATAACACAGGAGAAATTCTAGCTGGTCTTGGGTTTGGAGACTATGATCTAGATATGATATCTAAGGCATGATCCGTGACATAAATAAAAAATAACCCAAGATTCATTAAAAAATTAAAAACTCCTATGCAAATGGCATTGCCAGGAAGATGAAACAAGCTCCAGGTATAAAATACTTTTAAAAGATATCTAAAAAAGAAGCTCAACAGTAGGAAAAATACAATCTATTTTTAAAATATGGATAAAATATATGAAAAACTTTCTAAGCAAGAAGATTGACGTTAGTTGTAACTAAGATACTCCACATTATATGTCATTTGGAAAATTCAAAACAAGATACTATGGTAAAACTTCTAAAGTAGTGGAAACAGCAAACATAAGAACACCAAATGGTGCAAAGCTCTGGAGAAACAAGTCTTGACTGACTATTGATAAGATTGCAAATAGTACAGACACACTGGGACATGGTTTGGCTGTTGCTTCTAAAATCAAATGTGTTTGAATAATCCAGCAACTGTGTTCCTTGATAGACTTTGAATGTCTTGAAAACTATATCCCCACAAAACCTGCACAGGAATAGTTATAACACACTTGTTCATAATTGCCAAAAGCTTAGAAGCAACTAATACAATCCTAAGTAAGTGGAGGATTGATAAACAGTGGTGTGTCTGAGCAATAGTGGATTAACACTAAAATGAATTGGCCTGTGAAGACACTAAAAGATATCATAGAATCTTAAACCCATATTACTAAGTGAAAGTAGCCAATCTGTAAAGACTACACATTGTATGAGTCCAAGTAATGACTTTCTGGAAAAGAAAGTGACAAAGACAGTCATGGTGAAGGATGTCTAGGGCAGTGAGAGCACTCTGCATGGTACTATAGCGTTGGATGTGCATTCTTACGCGTTTATCAAAACCTACGGATGTATAGCAGCAAGGGTAAACCCACCAGGAAATTGTGCGCTTTAGGTAAAAATGGTTTGTCTGTGTTGGCTTTTCTGCCCGTAACTAGCATACAACTCTGAGGAGGAATAGCAGCAGTGGAAGACGCTGTGTGTGAGCTGAGGCAGAAAGTATTTGGAAACCCAGTTCTTTCTGCTCCATTTTGCTCTTACCCTAACATTGCTCTAAAACACAAGGGAAGTTTTTTGTTTTGTTTGTTTGTTTTTAATCTGAAAGCAGATTTTATTTGCTTAGTCTTTTCAGTGGCCAATAGCAGTAAGGATTGAATCTGGGAAAGCACTTTACTACTGGGCTGTGTCCCCAGACCTGTTCACCAGTGTGTGTGTGTGTGTGTGTGTGTGTGTGTGTGTGTGTGTGTGTGTG
>CABHPP010103728.1:0-18407 GCA_902168425.1 Peromyscus attwateri | reverse complement strand
GTGTGTGTGTGTGTGTGTGTGTGTGTGTGTGTGTGTGTGTGTGTGTGTGTTGGTATGTGAAAGCCAAAGGTTAATGCTGGGTGTCTTTTTCTGAAGCAGAGCTTCTCATGGAACCTGGAGCTAGTCATTCTAGTTAGACTGGCTGGCCAGCAAGCCTGGGAGCCACCAACCTCTGCTGCCCCCACCCCACCCCAGTGCTGAGGTTAGACATAGACGTCAGGCTTTCATGTGGGTGCTTGTGATCCAAATTCATGTCCTCATAGTTACACAGCAAATGGTGTAGTTTATCCACTGAGCCATCACCCCAACCCCTTTTTATTTTTGCTTTTCTTTTTTAAGACAGGGTTAACCAAGTGGCCCTAGCTGGCCTGGAACTTGCAATCTTCCTACTTGGTTCTCCCGAGGAGCTGGAATTGCAGGTCTGGTTAGCCCAAAGCTTCTGGTGACTTAGAGGTAGCAGACAAGTCTTGCTGTTAGCTTCCTCTTACCAGCACCATCACAATTTAGCAGCAACTAACCCTCCCTGAATGTTAATACCCTGTGTCTGTAAAATGGAATCAAATGGGAGTATGGAAAAATGTATTATAATTACATAATATTATATATTATAATAATTGGTGTAATAACAATAATAACAGAACCTCTTGTGATTTTCTCATAGTGTTCACAAGTATATAAATATATGCTAAGGTAAAACCAGAAAGCTCCAGGTAGTTATTTACATGTTTGGTCTCTGCATTAAAACCTAATTTTGATGGAAATTCAAGTTCTTTGTTATTTCACTAAAAGACAGAATCAAGATATTTGGTGTCATATATTAGGATGAGTTATTGAAAGATTGAAAGGTGGCTGAACACCTTAGATGTCACCACAGTCCCAGTCTGGGCAAATCTGCTCTTTATGTGACTTAGTTTTGTAGAGTGCTTTGTAATTCTTTAAAATCACCTCAAGAATTTACCTAATATAAAATCATTTATGAGTTTCTATGCCTTGGCATCTATACTGGCTAGTTTGATGTCAACTTGAAACAAACTAAAGTCATCAGAGACAAGGGAGTCTCAATTGAGAAAATTTCTTCATAAGATCAAGCTGTAGGCAAGCTTGTGGTGCATTTTCTTAACTAGTGATTGATGGGGGAGGACCCAGCCCATTGTGGGTGATGCCATTCCTGGGCTGATGGTCCTGGGTTCTATAAGAAAGCAGTATCAGTGAGCCATGTGGAGCAAGCCAGTGAGTATCACCCCTCCATGGCCTCTGCATCAGCTCTTGCCTCCAGGTTCCTGCCCTGTTTGAGTTCCTGTCCTGACTTCCTTTATCGATGGACTACAATGTGGAAGTGTAAGCTAAATAAACATTTTCCTCCTGTCTTAGTTAGGGTTTCTATTGCTGTGAAAAAACACTATGACTACAGCAACTCTTATAAAGGGGAACATTTAATTGGTGCTGGCTTACAGTTTCATAGGTTTGGAGAAGGAGCTGAGAGTTCTACATCCTGATAAGCAGGCAACAGGAAGTGATCTGTGTACTACTCTGGGTGTAGCTTGAGCATATGAGACCTCAAAGTCTGCCCCCACAGTGACACACTTCCTCCAACAAGACCACACTTCCTAATAGTGCCACTCTCTATGGGCCAAGCATTCAAACACATGAGTCTATGGTGGCCACACCTATTCAAGCCACCACACCTTCCCAACTTACTTTTTGGTCATGGAGTTTTATCATAGCAATAGAACCCCTAACTAAGACAACAGCAGATTGACCTGTATCTACATTCTGACTCTTAAAATGTTGACTTGTGTGACAGTGGGCAAAGGGTAGGTGTAACTTCTGTGGCTTAGCTCACTCACAAATATCATTAAAATCTTATGAATGAAGGAAGTCCCAGATGGGTGATGGCTGGACAAATAGATTGATAAACAGATACATAATGAATAAATAAATAGATGATAGAAGATAGGCAAAAACTTAGATGATACATATATAAATAGAGGTGATAGATGATGTCAGATAGATGATAGTCATATATATCTCATACATATGTATATTAGATAGACAGACATACAGATAATAAATGGTTTGTAAACTAGAATGATACATCTATATTTAAAACTACTAAAAAATCAGGTTGAAATTTTATGAAATCTGAGGAAGGATTTGGAAAAGCAATTTTAATATTAATCTAGAAGAATTAGCATGCAGTTTACTGAGCATTAAAAATAATTATAAAGTACTGGAGAGATGGTTAAGAACACTTCTAAAGGACTTATGTTCAGATCACATGATGGCTCAAAACTATATATGTATATATATAGATAGATATATATATCATCTATAACTTCAGTTCTGAGATCCAACGTCTTCTTCTGGCTTTCACAAGCAGCAGGCATGTACAGACAATACACAGAGATATGCTCAGGCAAAGCACTTATACACATAAAAGAATCTTAATAAAGAATTGCAAGATATAACAATAAAAGAATATTACCAAATAGGATTTAAAACACACATATTTCAGTGTTTTAGTGTAAAGTCAGGATCATAAATCACTTGGGAAAGAATAGTTTATTCAATAAATTTTGTGGGAATGTTTGGCTAACCATTTGGCAAGAAAGAAATTTAATCTCTTCCTCAAGTCATATACCAAATCAATTCCAGATGAGCTGGTGTATAAATGGGAAAAATGAATGATAAAATTCTAGAATAAGATATGAGTGAGTGGGAAGACCATCAAAGGCAGAAGCCATACACTTAAAAAATGACACTCTAAAAATGGATGCATTTGCAAAATATTATTTAAAAAAAGCAAGGCAACATGGATTGTAAGCATCCTCAAGACACCTGCAACTTCCAGTGTTGGGGATGGGCTTGCGTCTTCAATACTGCATATAAAGACATCTTACTAATACCACAGCAGAAAAGCGCTTCAATAGTAAGATGTGTGAAAGATGGAAGCAGCTGGACCACAGAGGAGTGGCAAGTAATACCAATGAAAACGTTAGATCACACCATGAGTTGTAAAAGGCAAGTTAAGATCATAGCAGTAATCGTTTTGTATACATCAGGGGTGAAGAAAAGGAGAAAATGGCCATCAGCTGGGATCTGGGGAAGAAGAAAGCCAGTGAGTAGAAAATAGATGCAGAAACTGTCTTCCAGACCGAGGGCATGAGTGCAGTCTAGCATGCTGCCACCCAGCACGTGGTGTGGAGAAGTGAGCTATGTGGGCAGAAGAAGAGACAAGAACACTGTCTTGATGCATGTGGTGTTTTTATAAAGAAACACTTGAGCCTGGGTGAGTTGTGAAGAAAAGAGACTCACTTACCTCACAGTTCTGGAGTCAAGGAACAGGATTGGGTAGTCACATCAGGTGAGGGCTCACTCTTCCTCACATGGTAGATAGCTTCCCACGGCAGCAGGAGAATGTGTATGTTAAGGGTGTGTGTGTGTGTGTGTGTGTGTGTGTGTGTGTGTGTGTGTGTGTGTAAGAAAACAAGTGTGAAAGAAAGGACAGGATTTACCTTTATGGAACCCACAAGGTAACTATTCAGTTTCTTGTGGTCGGAACCCAATTCCCAGAGAAAAGCATTCATTTAAAAGGCCTCTGTGATGACATACCCTGAGAAAAGCAACTGATAGGAGAAGAGGTTTATTTTAGTTCATAATTCCAGGTGACAGTCCCTCACTGTGGGGAAGTGTAGGGGACAGGATCTTAAAACAGCTGGTCACATCACATCCTCGGCTGGGAGCAGAGAGAAGTGGATGCATGCATGCTTGCTTGCTGGCTTGAGCTCAGCTTGACTACTCCATTCATACAGTTCAGGCCCCCCTAGGGAATGGTGCTGCCCACAGTGGACAGGCCTTCCCAAATCAATTAGCTTAATTAAGACAACGTCCTATAGACATGCTCACAGGCCAACCCAATGTAGACAATACCTCACTGTGACTCTCTTCCCAGGTGATTCCAGGTTGTGTCAAGGTGATAATCACAAGTTCCTTAAGGCACCAACACCTCTCTACTTTGTTACAATTAGCACCAAATCTCAACATGAGTTTTGGTGGGGACAAACCATATTCAAACAGTAGCACAAGACACAGAAGAAATGCTCAATGGTGCATTTAATTGTTTCCTGAAATAACTTACTGGTTTTTAGGGCTTGGCCAAGAAAAACAAAAACCAACACACCATGATACAGTTGTTGGGATGGGGGGAGCCCCATAGCAGCAGAAATATAAATCAATCAAAACATGTATTTTCATAGAAAATTCCCATAAGAGAGATTTTAGCTTTTGATTTCATAGAGTTGTTAATAAAATGTGAAAACTCTCCTGCCTCCTGAAGTGGAGAACCTTCTGTTTACCCATGTCTTTCATAACAGTATTTGGAAGCTGTAGGGAACTTAAGGAATTAATACCACTCAGGACAGAAGAATGTCTAATGTCCTTTAGAGGTTCCTTTGGTATTTAGAGGACAGTTTCATTTGCACAGCCATTCATAAAAATCCAACACTTCTAAAATTTTTTGGAAGGTGAGAATGAGTTGGAAAGAGAATGTGAATGGAAAAAACAAATGAGACTCTTTTTTTTTGATGTTAGAAGTAATGTTACTTCTTTTATTATTATTATTAAGAAATTTTCTATTCGCTTTACATACCAACCACAGATCCCCCTCTTTTCCCTCTTCCCAGCTTTCCCCTCAACTCACCCCCCATCCCCACATTTCCAAGACGAGGTCTCCCATGGAGAGTCAGCAGAGCTTCGCACACTCAGCTGAGCCCCTCCTCCCTGCACCAAGGCTGTGTAAGGTTTCACACCCTAGGCACTAGGCTCCAAAAAGCCCACCCATGCGCCAGGGATGGTTCCCGATACCCCTGGTCTGGGGACCCCCCAAACAGTTCAAGCTAAACAACTGATGAGACTCTTTCTTGCACACCGGCAGCTGGAGGAGACCTCATGGACTGTGTCTGGATGGAGGTGCCATCACTCTGGACACCACAGGGTCTGAGATGCAGTCTTTTCTCCACCCATGCAGAACTACAGCCTGTGTAGGTATGGTCGCATTGATTTCCTTTCCAACAGAACATTTTTGCACCTTCACCTAATCAATTTCATAGGTTACAGCCACTTAATTGACCTCTAGGTAGTCATACCACTGCAAACTGATCTCAGTCTACAAGGATTATTCCAAGAGTCCTAAATGCCTGAATGGAGTGTGTGTGTGTAGACCAGGGGTCAACCTTGGTGCCATCCATATTGTTTTCCTGAGACAGGTCTTTCACTGGCCTGGAGCTTGCTAAGTAGGCTGTGTAGATAGCCAGCAAGCCCAATCCCAGGGGTCTGTGTGTCTATGCCTCTGACTTAAAAAACAAACAAACAAACAAACATGGGTTGTTGGAGATTGAACTTGTGCCTACAGGTAAATACTTCACTGGTTGATCTATCATCACCTTGCTATTCCTTCCTTTCCTTTCCTTCCTCCCTTCCTTCCCTTTCCCTCCTCCCTTCCTTCCCTCCCTCCCTCCCTCCCTTCCTTCCTTCTTAAATGTATTCTCTCATACAATACATTCTGACCACAGCTTGCTCTTCCTCCACTTCTTCCAGTTTCCCCTGCCTCTCTTCTCCCCTAGATCCACTCCCCCCACTCCATCTCCACCCAGAAAAGAGTAGGCCTCCCAAGAACATCAAGCTAGTATAGCACAACAACATACAATAAGACTAGGCACAGACCCTCACATCAAGGTTGGATGAGGCAACTCAGTAGGAGGAAAAGGATTCTAAGAGCAGGCAAATGAGTCAGAGCTAAGAGTTCCACAAAACACCATGCCGATAAATATAACATATGCGCAGAGGTCCATGCAGGCTCCACAGGTGCTGCTTCAGTTTTTGTGAGCCCCCATAAGCCCTGCTTAGTTGAACACACTGGCTGTGCTCTCCTGGTGTCCCCAATCACTCTTGCTCCCACAATTCCTCCTCCCCCTTTCCCTGGGGTTCCCCAGCTCCAAGAGGAGGAATCTGATGACGACCTCCAACCTAGACTCTCTGCCTAATGTCTGGCTGTGGTCTCCACATCTGCTCCCATTAGCTGCCAGAGGAAGCCTCTCTTATGAAGACTGGGGTGGGCACCAATGTATGGGTATAGCAGAGCATCATTAGGAATCATTTCATTGAGTCCTAATTTTTTTCCTGTCATATTTGGTTCTATCCAAGTCTCTGGGCTCTCCAGCCTCCAGTCCTTAGGCATGGGCTCCTTCTCGTGGAACGGGCCTCAAATTGGACCAGTCATCTGTTTGCTACAAGTTCTGCACCGTCACTGCCCCGCCACATTTTGCAAGAACAACAGATTGTAGGTCAAAGGTTTTGAGACTATTGGTGTCCCAGTCCCACCACTGGAAGCCTTGCCTAGTTACAGAAGGTGGACAGTTCAGACTCTCTATCCTCCACTGAGGACTAGGAGTCCTCAATGTGGTCACTCTCATAGATTCCAGGGAATTTCCACAGCACTAGGCTTCCACATTGTGCCCCACCCCAAATGCTCTCCAACTCCAGTCTCTTTCCCCGTACTCTGTCCTTCCACCCCCTGCAATCAGACATTTCCTGTCCCTGTCCCAAATAACTGACTCAGAGGCTGAATATAAATTACAAATGCTTGGCCAATAGCTCAGGCTTATTACTAACTAGTTCTTAACATTTTAAGTTAACCCATATTCCTTATTTATACTCTGCCACCTGGTGGTACCTTTATTAGCATGGCCTGTTCACCTCCTGCTCCTTCTGCATCTGCCCGGCACTCTTGACTCCGCCCTTCACCTTCCCATCATCCTTTGTTTGATTGTCCCACCTACACTTCCTGCCTGGCTACTGGCCAATCATCATTTTATTAAAACAAATTGGAGTGACACATTTTTACAGTGTACAAGATGATTATTCCACAGCAACACCCCCCCCCCCACCTGGTCCCTTCTTTTCCACCACCACCCATTCCCAGTCTACCTGAAAAATATATTCTATATCCCCTTCCCATGGAAATCCACGTATCTCCTCTGGAGCCCTCCTTGTTACCTAGCCTCTCTAGGTCTGTAGATTGTAGCATGATTATCATTTACTTAACAGCTAATATCCACTTATAAGTGAGTACATGTAGTAGGTAGCCATTCCAGCTTTGATCTGGAAGTTCCAGCCCCCATTGAGGCTTCGGTAACTGTCACACCTACAAGGTGGGCCTGAGAGAGGACCCTGAAGACCCGAGATCTGGATGTGCCGGCTTTCTTGGTTCCTGGACCCTGGATGCTAGAGGTAGACCGAGCAGAGTTCTCCAGAGAACACCGCCAGACAGCGCCACACCTTTCCCAGACCTTGTTACCTATCCCTTCACTTGTAAGTTACCCCACAAAATAAACCTCCCTTTTAACTACATGGAGTGGCCTTAATAATTTCACCAATAAGTACATATTTGATTGTCTTTCTGGATCTGGGTTACCTCACTCAGGATGAGTTTTTCTAGTTCCATTTATTTGTCTGAAAGTTTCATGATGTCACTTTTTTAACAGCTGAGTAACACTCCACTGTGTAAATGTACCACATTTTCATTACCCATTCTTTGATTGAGGGACATCTACATTGTTTCAAGTTTCTGGCTATTACAAATAAAGCTGCTATGAACATAGTTGATCAAGTGTCCTTGTGGTAGGATGGATATATGTCCAAGAACAATATAGCTGGGTCTTAAGGTAGATCAATTCCCAATTTTCTGAGAAACTGCCATATTGATTTCCATGATGGTTATATAAATTTGCACTCCTGCCAGCAGTGGAAAAGTGTTCTCCTTGCTCCACATCCTTGCCAGCATGAGTTGTCACTTGTGTTTTTGATCCTAGCCATTTTGACAGGAGTAAGATGGAATCTCAGAGTCATTTTAATTTGCATTTTCTTGATGGCTAAGGATATTGAACATTTCTTTAAGTGTTTCTCAGCCACTTGAGTTTCCTCTAATGAGAATTCTCTGTTTAGATCTGTACCCTGTTTTTTAATTAGATTGTTTAGTTGGTTGATGTCTAATTCTTGAGTTCTTTGTGTATTTTGGATACTAGCCCTCTGTCAGATGTGGAGTTGGTAAAAATCTTTTCCCATTCTGTAGGCTGACATTCTGTCCTATTGATGGTGTCCTTCGCTTTACAGAAGCTTTTCAGTTCCATGAGGTCCCATTTATTAACTGTTGGTCTTAGTGCCTGCACTATCAGTGTTCTGTTCAGGTATCAACCCAATTTCTTAATAGTACTTTTGTATTTATAGTTCTGTTTTACCTAGCAGTTGAATCCATCCTTAGAAGGAGCTATTCTCCCTTTTTAATAAAGGTCTGTTTTATATGGACACCAACTTGTTTGTGTGGGTAGTTGAAGCAACATGGGCTCTAAACTTAGAAGCGATGCATTATGAAGTCTACATTATGTTAAGAATGTGGTGATGGCTTGGAGCCACTCACCGTTGGCTCTACTTTCTGGGTTTACAAGGACAAGCTCACATGGTTCAGCTCTCCTGAATCCAGTCTGGAAACACTGAATGATGGCAGGAAGCTGTTTCCAAATCATGGCTAAAGAGTAATTCCAAAAGCGAGACTGTTCTCAGGCTGCCTTTCGCACTCTTCCTTGATGTCTCCATAGACACCATGAGAATGAAGCCCCAGACCCATCCCTGTGGCTTCACGTGACTTGACAACATTGTTGGGGTGCTCATTGATTCCCTAAAGTTCAGGGGTGCTTCTCGACCTAGGCAGCGCTCAGCCATTTTGCTGAGGAGTTGAGCCTGGGCCATCTGGCACTGATTTACTCTCTTCATCTCAACCCCTTCCAAATGATGACTTTATTGGGGAGGGAAATGGGAATACTACAAAGTGACATATTCCCAAGAAAGCCTGGCAGGCAGCCCTTTCCAGCCAGAGACTGCAGGGGCCCCCACCTGTCTCTCTCAGAGGGACAATACATGCCAGGGTTTCCTTGCAGGGATATATCAGGATAAAGACTGGGCTGTTTTGCTATTTCCATGTGTTCATTTTATTTTTTTAATCTTATTCTCCAAAATTTTCATGTGACTTAGGTTTGAGAGAGAGACCATGGTGGTTCCTGACACCTGTTCTGAGATAGTGATTGACAAGAGTCTATCTCAACATAGTGCTTGGTAAGGTCTGGTTGGGTCACCCATGACCACAGGATATAAACAGAAACTAGGCTCTAATGAGAAGCATAACTTCGGAGGATGGAAGTGATTATTGTGAACAAAATGAGTGCTGCTCTTCACGCGCTGTGTAGGAAGGAGACAAGGACAGTGACTGTGTGAGTGATTCCACTAAGACAACTCGCTTTCAGGCACGAGGATGGGGCACAGTCACGAGGCAAAGGGTCCAGCTCCAACACTGCTGTCTCATCAAGGGGCCATGGAGAAATGCACACTCCTTGTTGGCAAACCCACAACGAGCCCTGAAAGAGGATCTGAGAAGAAAAGTGTGCTCTTAGGATGAGAGTAACAGGGGAGGTGTGGGAAAGGCTTTGAACTTAGGATCAAGAAACCTGGCTTGCACCCCCACTGTGCCCTGACTGGCAATGTGCATCTGGGTGAGCCTTGCTCACAATCTAAGCCCCAGTCACAGCGTAAGGAAGTTGGCAGTACCGGTATCCTCCAGGAATGGTAAGGCTGGGATGTGATTGGAATCAACTGGAAGGCCTTCACTTAAGGCTGTGGCCTTGATGGAGCTACTAAAGAGGCCTGCCCACTTGGAGACTTTTCAATGACAGTCCTCTCCAACTGTGGACCATGAACTTACTGTAGTGCCTGTCAACTCAGTGGCCCAACAGCCCCATTTCAGCAACTCAGTGTGTGCCAAGTCCTGTCCTCAACTCAGGACGCTTACTTACGTTAGATTCCCCACCTTAGAACACTGTTTCTCAAAGTCTGAACCTGGCTAACTTAGCCTGTGGGTTTCTGCTCACATACTACTTCCTCAGGTTAGGTCTCAGGTCCCGTCAGGCATTTCCAGAGCACCAGGCTCTCTGTTGCAAAGCAGAATCACAAACATTTTTTCCCCTAGACTGAAACTCCAGAAGCATAGCAGCCATTTTCTGTCTCTCATTCAATATAATTTACGTCAATAGCCAACACCTGTGACAAGCATATATTAAGCAAGCAATAAACATTTGTTATAGATTGAACCAGAGGGAGCAATAATCACTTGCCTTGAGTACCTGCATATTTCAGGCCAAGTGAGTCTTGGGATTTATTCTTTCTTTTCCAAAAGAAACAGCCACTGTGGTAAGATATTTGGATTAATAGCACTATTTGATGTTTTAGTTTGCATAGCCCTTCCGCTCCATCTGCACTCTGCAACTAAAGTTCCTTCTAATGTGTTCCAGAAGGCCCCAAATTTTCAAACATAGAGGATTAAGTCTGATGGATTGTAAGCTACTCCCAAGAGTCAGTCAGAACTTTGTGGAACTTCTATATTAACAGTGTTGAATTCACTCCCGGTCAGTTTGAAAGCATATGTTCTACCTCAAAAGAGCCAGCAACAGATGACATGTCAGGTTGGAGTCAGCTAATAAGAACCAACGTGGAGAGTGAGTATAACAAAGCGGCACAGCTCGGGAAACACTTACTGTCTATGAATTTTCAGATTTCACTGGCTTAAAAATGTCATCCATATGCAGGTTTGGGAGTGTGGAGTTTCTCCTCCATTGTGCAGAAGTGTGAACACACAAAGCAGACTTGTGGCTAACAAAGGGACAAAGCTTACCAATGCCACAGGCTCAGGGTGACCGATTGCTCTGATTGGTCAGTGTCTGAGAGGTGATCTAAGAAGAGAAGTGTGAGTGCCTGGCAGACAGGGAGGGCTGGGCATCCTAGCAGGGAGCACCAGCTGGGAATCCCCAACCGCGGGTTCCAGTCCCTGCCTCGCTGATTGCTATCGAATCCTTGTTCCTAATCTGTGCAACAAAGCCAATACAGGGATGAAGGATGCTCCTGTTTGGTCGGAAACGAACTGCATTCGAGAGTCTACAGCACATTGGTGATGGAGTCTTCACTCCAGCATTCCTCTGCAACACCAGAGCATGGGGCTTGCGGGCGGGGAGAGGAGAGCGGTGTGTGAGCAGTTTGTGAGCTCCTGCGGTTTTCTCACCTCACCATCTTCCTTCTCACAGCGACTCGGGGTGTCCAGTGCTATTCTCATGACTCCATGTCATAAGTTAGGAAGGAAGGAGAACGGGTATCTCTCGCATGGACCTTTCCTGGGGAGATAAACAAAAGCCGGTTCCCTGCAGACAGGGCACAACAACAGACCAAATAAATGATTCTGTCCAAGCCTCTTGGTGAACCAATGTGTTTAATTAGGAGCATTTAATTAGGTAAAGGCTATTTACAGAAACATGGGCAATTTACAAGGAACTGGGCAGCTGCTCCACGGAAGGCAACATTTCTTCCAGCAACAGAAATTGTTTTTATATTTTCTGGGAGGGGTGGGACTCATGAGCTCCTCTCCAGCAAGCTTTTCTTGTCTGTTTGTCCTGAGGATGGGACAGAACCTGTGATCCCCAGTGAGCCCCAGGCTCCCTGTGTGTCAGGTAAAGCTGCCTAAGTGGCGTATGAGCCTGGACTGTACCTGGAGCCCTGGTCCCAGCCTGCGGCAATGGGGGTGCATCCCAGCCCTGCCAAAGAGCACAGCAGAGGGAAATTCAGGAAGCTCAGTGCTTTCACACATTTCTTGAACATGTTCCATCCAAAGGGCAATTTCTCCACAGTCACGGCCAGGAGCATGTGCAATCATCCGGGTGGAAGGCTCCCCCATGAAATCGCAGGAGGAAAGGCACAAAGGTTAGTCCCCTGGCAGAGAGAAGATAAGCTCAGGGCTGGAGAGGGAGAAAGGTGGAGTCAGCCAAAGGCAATAAACAGCCTCTCACGAGTGCCTCAGAGCCGCACTGGGGAGGAGAAAGAAAGGAGTCGGGAAAGAGTCAGAAGGGAAGGAAATGGCTGCCCTAAGAGTGTCTGGGGCACTAAAACTATTCTAAAAATGCCTTTGGCAAGAGAACTAGAGAGGCCCCGGGTGAAAGCAGGGGGCTGTGTCCTCCTGACACCCCTCACAGATGATTCTAGGTCAGGACAGCTCCCACATGAGGTAGCCAGGAGCCTGCTCTCAGGGACGGGATGCCAAGCTGGTTCTTTTCTTAGGACATCATGGTGGCTGGAGCCCAGGTCTGGAATTGGTTACATCAGATCTGCACCCTTACACCAGCTCTGAAAACCCAGGCAGTTCTGGAATCTACCTGGGTGTTCCCCCATAACAGTGCAGCTAAACCATGCCTCTTGGGCCGACTCTTAGAATTCCGTAGGCCTGTTTGAGCAGCGACAACATTAAAAGACCCTTCTCCATTGTAGGCCCTGTAAGTTCCTCCCGATAAACTCACACATCCAAAAATATTGAAAATGAAAAGGGATTTGAAAACTCATTTGATAAAAGACTGGTCTGACCCAAACTCGTCTGAATCAAAGCCAACCTGAATGAATATTAGACCATTTTCATGCGTGTGTCACCTCGTTTAAACATTCAGATATTTGGATGAGAAAGTATGAATATGTATTTTATTAGGGGATGGTACTTCAGGTTTCTAGAGAATATTATAGAGTACATGTACAAGCACATAACTTCTCTGAAAACTGGAAAATTCTGAAAATAAAACTGAAAAAGATTTTAGACTAATTTCAGGTGCCCCCCCCCCTCCTCAGAAGCAGCATGGCTGTCCTGTTGGAATCTTGACCTTTGACCTCATAGCTCACATAGCCTCTGAAGCCCCTCCCCCAAACCTACAGGGTCCTGATGCTGCCAGCCCTGTTCAAAAACTAGCAAGGAGGAGACTAATTTATTAGCTGTTAATACTGTTAGGCAATCACCCGAGTCTTGTGTTGCAAAAATCCATTTGGAAGAGATGGAAATGTGGAGTGATCATACAGAATGGTCAAGCTCAGAAAATAGATGAGTTTCCTGAGGAGTTTCCAGAAGTCAAATCCACAGTAACGTTCATGGAATTTTTGAGAAAGAAGAGTGCTGCTTTCATTCAGCATAAACCCGTTCTGATTTCCACAGAGGCTTAGTTTCTGTCTTATCTGAAGAAGCAGGGCACTTCCTGTGGCGTTGAAGCCAGGGTTTTGAGCATAGGGGAACAGTAAGTTCACAGCAAGGTTCTGTATGGCGGCCTCCATAGAGAAATCTCCACCAAGTCACAGCTGGAAGTCTGGGTCACAGGAGTTTGCAAGGGGACACTGGAGAAGCCGACTTCGCCAGGAACAGCAGACCAGGCCCAGCAAGCATGTGGGGCTTAGAGCAGTCAGGTGAACACGTGCATCTTACCTGCTCCGTTGTCGGCCCTCACCGAGTCCCTCTCTCTAGCTCCAGACTGACTAAGATTTCCCATGGAGGCAACTGTCACAGCCACTGAGAGTATGTTCTTGCCATCGCTTCCTCTGTCTGAGTGTGAGTCCCAGCCCTCTGCATCCTTGGTCGTATTTCTTAATGCCCGTAAGTTCAGTTTCTTCCTTCTGTGCTGGAGTGGGCAGCTGCAGCTCCTTACTCTCAGATGACGCAGGTCCTGTAAGGTAGAGCAGGCTATACCACTATGGCTCCATGCCCTCAGCCTTGAGCCACACCAAGCAGTCCCTCATGTGCACAAATCCGTAGCCTGTGTGTCTATGTCTCTGTGTGTGTCTGTGTCTGTATGTGCATGGGTGTGTGTGTCTGTGTGAGGGTATGTTCAGTGAAATCAGGTGCCCGTGGAGTCCAGATGAGGACATTGGATCTCTTGAAGCAGGAGTTACAGGAGGTTGTGAGCTGCTCACATGAGTGCCGGGAACTGAACTCCGGTCCTCCACAAGAGCAGTGGGTGCGCTGAGTCATCATCTTTCCAGCTCTAGTCTCTTTCTATTCCTGACTAGCAACTCTTAATTTCATTGTTTTCTTGATCATTCTAGGTCTTCAGCCCGCAAACCTTTCTTATAACAGCATCACCATTTCCTCCTTTTCCAATCTCAGCATCTGGCTCCACACCGTATCACCTCCACTTCCTACTTCCTCATTCACAGCAACTGGCCCTACACCATAGCCTTCCCATTTCCTGCTTTTCCATTCGAAGCATCTCACCCCCAAACTTTTTTATTCCCACTCTTCGGCACGGTAGTAGCTGAGCCCGCCTGTGCAGACTGCTTTGTTGAATCAGCGGGTTGCTGTGGTGCGGGCGTGCCCTCATCCAGGTCCAAAACTTCCTGAGTTTTGTTGACAGAAAAGATCCCAAGAATCACTTTTTCTCAAACTCAGAAAGAAATTCTGGAAGAGGAACCATCTAAGATACCATCTAGAATGTGAAAAATGTCCCCTGCAGTGCTAATTATTGTATCTTATATTGGTTGGGGTGTCCGCACTTCTGGGGGTGTTGGAGCACTCTGGCTTATGTTCCTAGTGAGGTTACATCATCAAAAAAAAGAGGGAGACTCCCAATGCAGGATGATTGAGAATGTGACTGGGGTGGGGCCAGTGCGCCACTTAGTGTTTGTCCTTAAAAGGTGGTCAAGACACAGCACAAAAGATGCTTGACAAGAGTTAGATCAGGGTTGACGGAGGTGACAGAGATAAAGGCAGAAGACAGCCATTCTGAGAAGCAGACTTCTTCTTTTAGTCAGAACGACGGAAGGGCCCCAGTCCGCTTGAGGAGGCAGAGACTGTGCACTGTGGCGCCAGGGGCTGGAGGTTTGGTAGTGTCTGAAGGAGGGGAGGTTCTGGGCTCGGTGATTCTTCCGGCCTGGCCTCGGTTCTGCCACCGCAGGCTCAGGTAGGAACCATCCGTGCTGGCTTATTCTGGAGCATGGGAGCTTTCCTGGCAAGTGTTTGCCAGACTGAGACATTTTTACCCTTTAATGTGGTCCTTGTGTTGAGTCCTGATTCTAAAAGTATACTAGAATCACTTGACTAAAATAAGAGTTAAAAAGTAAAACAAGCAACAACAGGCAGGCCGGTGCCTATCACCCCAGCACTGCGGTGAGAAACCCTTGAGCTCCAGACAGCCAGGGCTGCTCAGTTTAAGGCAAAAACAAGAGATGAGAAAATAGGTCCAGAGAACACACATCACACAGCACAAAGGAGACCTTTTTTACGTCAGCGCTCACCTGGATGCCATCAGATACAGTTATGTGTGCCCAGCACCTTGTGCTGGTGTGGTGGTGAATACCATGTTCCCGTGTGTGCTGTTGTGTTTAAAGTGGAATCTCTTCAAAGCTTGTTGTAGTGAAGTTTTCTACAAAGTGTGGATTGATGCCTGGTTACTCAGATGTGATTTCATGATGGCCGACGGGTGGATCCTTGCTAGTGCTCATTATGAACTCGCTGCAAGAGTAATGGAAGGGTCAAGAGAGAGTCTGCTCCCTGGGGCCAAGGACCTTCACAAACATTAATACTGTCCCTGTGCATGAGCACTTCTGAGATGGGGCATTGCTGGGTTATTGCGTCACTTGACTAAACCTGTAATAACCATCTAAAACTATGTAAAGGGTATAAATGAAGACTTGGTTGTTCCAAACCATCTTGGTTCTAACTCAGTATATGAAAGATGCAACAGAGTCTGGGGAGATATTTCAGAGCCCCAAGGCCCTAGAAACTTTGTTGGGGGCTAGGGGATGTAACCCAGCTAGAAAATGAGACCTAAACTCTGATGGAGACTGACTGTAAGGGCTGTGTCAACCTGGAAGACTGAGAGATGCTGGTGTAACTATGGCCCCAGAAAGCCCTTAAGAGAGAGGACAGTCACCTTGAGTGGACAGCTTTCATCAGCACTGCAGCGAGGAGGCAGGAGGCACAGAGGGGTCTCCACTTTCAAAGATTTGGGAGAAGTCTTTGCTTGGGGTAACTACAGTGACCATCCAGTGTTCAGACCACCAGCCTTCTTGCCTCCTTTCAATTTGTTTTGTTTGGGGGGTCTGTTGTTTGTTTTGTTGCTTTTGTTTGTTTGTTTGTTTGTTTTTGTTTTTGTTGAGACAGATGGCCAGGCTGCCATCTAATATCATGTGTCACTAAAGATGACCCTCAACTTTTGATCTGCCTCTGCCTGAATGCTAGGATTCTAGGTGTGTGCCATTACCCCTGGGGATCAAACCCGGGCCTTGTGGGTGCTGGGTGGGCACTCTACCAACAGAGCCCTACGGCCTCATTGTTTCATCCTTGACTCTGACAGTCCTCCTTGACCATCTGTTCACGCTTGGGAGCTTCCATGGAAACGTGGAGCGCAGCCTAAGGGAGGCTATCAGAGCAACTCAGTCTTCTGGGTGACTCTAGGGAAAGGCTCCCTAGATTAATTTAGAGCTATTAATTACGATGAAGTTATTATGGTTAAAGTTTCTTGGAACACTTATGGAAATCATTTATTCAGATAAAGAGTCCCTAGTTAACATGGGTAATTGGATTTTGGAAACATGTATGTCAATTTAGGGGCAGGGGTAGTTGCAGAGGACGGAAATATTTGGAAAAGAATTGTGTCAAACTTGTCATCCAAGATGAAGGCTGGTTGCAGAGAGCTGAGATTCTCGAATCCTGTGACCAGTCCTGGACAGATGAGAGCCAAAGCACAGCTCAGACCAACAGAGTACATCCCCTGCTGCAGACTGATGTGACGAAGAGAACGTCCCCTGGGCCTAGCAAGAGGTATTTGGTGGTTTCTTTTCAAATTCTTGGTGGCTACACCCTAAACTGGCAAGACTTCTTTGTGTTGTCCAAATGCCATCAATGAGGTTAAGTGAGAATCATTGTTATTTAACATTTCCATAGGATTGCACATTTGCTAAAAGATTTATAGTCCCTTGTTCCTTAAATATTCACAATATCTTTCTAAAGCAGAAGTTCCCACCCTGGGACAGAAGGCTGCAGGGATGCTGAAGGAGTTCCAAGCAGGTCACGGGGATCAGAGCTATATTTCAAGCAGAGGCTTGGTAGCCACAGAAAACTGTGAACTGCAGGAGGCCGATACTGGCTCCCAGGGCCCAGTGTTTTGAAGCAGCCCATCATAGTGTCAAACATGCAGAGAAGCAAATGCTTCAACTCACTGCCAAAATGCAGAAAAGAGAGAGGGACGGACAACAGTCCCACAATCCCTTTCAAAGCACACCCCCAGTGACCTAAAGCCTTGCACTCCATCCCAGGAGATTTCTAACATTTCTCATCAGCTCCAAGCTGAGGACCAAGCTGTTAATAGCATGGACCTGGGAGACACTCCAAATCCAAGCCATAAAACTTGGGGACGTTTCGGGTCAAAGGGAAGTGTGTTGGTAAGGCAGGGGGAGATTTGCTTGGGTTCAGCCCACAGATGTTAGTCTGCACAGGAGAAGAAAAGAACAGGTGTGTCCCCTCATCCACACAGCCTTGTGTTTGAGGACAATCTTGTCATCTTTAGAATGTAATCCTGGCCACACTCCCACACGTGCCTACAGATAACTGACTCCAAGCTCAACACAGCCTGGAGTCTCCTGGAAGGCAGGCCTCGACGGGGGAATTGCCTAGATGGGATTGGCCATTGGACATGTCTATGGGGGGTTATCTTGATTATTAATTATTAATTATTACCTTTAACTCACAGAGATTTGCATGCCTCTGCCACCAGAATGCTGGGATTAAAAGCATGTGCTACCACAACTGACTCTTCTCCATTCCTACGAGGAATTATATTACACATGTGTATGCAGCTGCTAAACTCAAAATTGGTCATGTTAGATTTGTGAATTTTTATTTGAAAATCTTAGCTAAAACTATTTTGAACATTCTTATGTATTAAAGTCCTATGGTTCTGACTTAAAAGTAGTTAGTTGATCAGTTCTCCAAACTAGTTGAGGGAAAAAGAAAAAGAAATCACTTTGTTTCCTCAGTGGAAAGTGGTTCATTTGAATTTTATGTATCTTGTTTCTTTTCCCTTCAAAAATAAAACTGAGCAAACACATTGAAAATTTCTTCTATGATTGTTAGTTTTTTTAAAAGTTCATTTCCAAGCTTTAAATAAAATTCTTTTTTAAAAAGATTTGTTCATTTATTAGTTTCCTGAGTATGTGTGCCTTCATAGGTTTATGTGCTCTGTGAGGAGGCCAGAAGAGGGCGTTAGATTCCCTGTAACTAAACCTGTGTCCTTTACAAGAGCAGTAAGTGGCTCAGGGTCGGTTCTCCCACACCATACCTTCAGGTCCAGCTCTTCTTCAGGTCCAGGTGAGGTACAGGGTCCACTCCCATGAGTGCTGCAGTTGGTAGGGGGAGGGACAGCTCCCTCGCCCACCACAGGAGGTAGAGGCAAGGAGGGAGGGCATCTTTCCCTAGCTCTCACCACCACATGGCAGACAAGGGTGTGTGTGGCCAG
>CABHPP010103721.1:0-21331 GCA_902168425.1 Peromyscus attwateri | reverse complement strand
GGGGGGGGGGACGGGACTTTTAAGCTTTTTAGAAGAGTGTTTCTCAACCTGTGGGTCACGACCCCTTTGGGGCTGACTAGCCCTTTCACAGGGTCACCTAAGGCCATCAGGAAACACAAATATTTACATTATGATTCATAACAGTAGCAAAGTTACATACAGTTATGAAGTAGCAACAAAAATAATTTTATGGATGGGTGTCGCCATACCATGAGGAACTGTAATTAAGGCTCGAAGCATTAGGAAGGCTGAGCACCACTGTTTAAAAGGATTCAAAGGATCCAGCTTACAACAGGTAGTGAAACAGATCAATCTGAGGCAGGTGAACACATTGTATTTTCTCACTTACAATGTGCCAGATGGCTTTGGAACAACTTAATGGATTTTAAGTAGCAGGGAGGCGGATGAAAGCTGGTCATGTTACCAAACACACCGACTCTCCTACTGTTACTTCATCTTTGCATAGTGATGACATTGAAAGGGTTGGAACTAACCTGAGAGCATCTGGTTGCCTCCAATTCATGATGAGACTAACAAAGGGTACAGGTTTACGGATTCCGCTAGCAGATAGGCGGCGTCCAAATGAACGGCTGATTACGTAGTGGGGCAGGTTTGCAAACAAAAATCTCCCAGAAGACTGAAATTTCAGCTCCAGATGCAGTTGCCTCTGTGTCAGCCTCAGACTGAAGAAGTTGCATGGGATGCAGAGATTGAGGCTATGATGGATGAACTTAACGAACGCTTTTATATTCAAAACAGTTCAGCTCAGAGCAAAGTGCGTGTGCACTTCTCGTCAATGGCTGCAGCAACTCCCGCCATCACTGCATGCGTGACCTATGGTTTGCAGGGGAAATGACAATAACAGCGTATGTACCTCTTCCGATGTCCACAACCTCTCCTGACACTGTGGCAGCAACCCAACTACTGGGTCCAGTGCACAAGGAACGGAGAGACACCCTTCTGCAAAAACAAAGAGGCCAGGGCCTGCTGTGATTGCTACACAATTCCTGTTACCTTGAAAACATTAAGACGTTGGCAGAAACAAAAAGTCAGGACCCAGACCCAGGTCTTTGTAAACACGACTAGTTCTCCAGTTTGGCATTGCCTTCAAGAACAAAGAAATCACACAACCCGTCTACCACCACTTATACTGTCGGCTGCCTGTGACACCATAGCATTTCCAGATCACCTAGACACCACATCTCAAACCCCACCACATTCATCATCACAAAGACAGTCGAGAATTTAGAAAAATTGAGGGGTCTTATTCACACCCCATTTACTGAAAATGATATACTGGGAGGTGTTGGATAGGTGTAGCTATGAGTCACTGGAGGCAATCGGTAGGATCAAAACCACAGAATTAAGTGTTTCGCCAACACGTTCTACTGTGAGTGTATCCATAAGCTATCCAGATCTAGTGAGGTACTTTTTGGCATACAAAAATTTTCAGCATCCCCTGGAAGAAAGGGAACACGTATGGCAAAGTCTCTTTCCAGATCATCTATTTTGATCAGAGTCCTTTCTGAGAAGGGTGTTTTAACAACTTCATTACATTATTGATGAAAAGAATTCTGAGATTTGATATTCATTCTCAATGAAAACGCTTATCTACTGGCTGTCTACCTTTCTGTTCAAACTTTTTTTTAAAGCTTTAATTTTAATGACTTAATTGGCTAAAATGACTTGGGAGACATTTTGGTTAATGTTTAACTTAGTTTCAATTATCAAAGTTGCAGTCTTTCTTCCTATTTCCTGAAGGCAATTACTTTTGATTCTCACAGTCATCTTACCTCTGAATTTTGCAATAGTATGCTTATTCTACTAATTCTTGATTTTCAACTTAGATTATGGCTAATCTCTATTGTAGCTCCATAACTGAAAGTGAAGAATTTACTGTCTTACAGTTCAATGCAAGCATATAACTCATATTTCTCCAATGGTCATCCCAATATAACTTTCTCGGTTAAGCCAATGGCTTGGTTTAGATATGGCTGGTTAAATTCTGCCCTGGTGGTAAAGGTTGCAGATGAAGCTGATGGTAGACGTACAAGTAGATGAAATGGTGATGTGGTAGAGGAGGAGGTGTGTGAGGTAGAGATGCAGGCAGAAGAAAAGGACGAGAAAGAGATAGTAGAGGAGAAGGATGGAAGGGAGGAAGCAATGGTGGTACTGAAGATGAAAGGGGTGATGATGGAGGTGGAAGAGGTGATGGTGATGGAGGTAGAAGAGGAAGTGATGGAGGTGGAAGAGGTGGTGATGGAGAAGGAAGAGATGGTGATGGAGGTGGAAGAGATGGTGATGGAGGTGGAAGAGGTGGTGATGGAGGTGGAAGAAGTGGTGATGGAGGTGGAAGAAGTGGTGATGGAGGTGGAAGAGATGGTGATGGAGGTGGAAGAGGTGGTGATGGAGGTGGAAGAGGTGGTGATGGAGGTAGAAGAGGTGGTGGTGATGGAGGTGGAAGAGGTGGTGATGGAGAAGGAAGAGGTACTGGTAGTAGCAAAATAAGATGTATAGGAAGTGCAGATGGAGACAGAAGTCACGGAAACGGTGGCACTGATAGAGAAGATGTTGAGTAGGAGGAGGTGCTGGTGCTGGTGGTTTCCTCCTTAGTCAGTCCACACACTTTGGGTCTCTCTCCATGTCCTGACCCCACACCCCCTTTCAAAAAGGATTCCTCATATACCCAGGCATGTGAAAATAAGAGGCTGCTCAATCTCAGAGCTTGAGGCTCCCATTGTCCTTTTGGTCAGTCTGTGAGTGGAAAATAATGAAGAGATATCAAAGTACAAATGCAGTGGGGAGCGTTTCCAAGAAGTCAGGAAAATTGTTTCTGGAAATAGATGATAACATTTCCTTCACATCGGATGCCAGAAAAACAGAGAGATAGAGATCATAATGTATAATTCAACATAAAAATTAGTTTCAAAATGCCAGGATTTGTTCTCCTTTTTAAGCCAATTGATTTGTTCTAAGTGATGTCACCAAAGGTCAATGAATGAGTACCATGTTAGCACAGTGACCAAAGTCTTTGGCCTAATTCATTTTTTTGCGTAATTTATAAGCCTATTGTTCTGTGGAGTGTAGACTTTGGCTCCTTCCCCAAACTCAAATATTAGCTAATATCTACACTATTGTGAAGTTTTAATGATGTAGCTGAGATTTAATGCTCCTCTAATATCCTGTGCTACAGTGCCCTTACTGTGAGATGGTGAAAGCTTTAGGAGGTGAGGCCTGATAGGAAGTCCTCGGGTAATTTGGAGTGTTTCTCTGCGGTAGTTTGAATGAAAATGGTCCCCAGAGGCTCATACTTGAATGCTTGGTCTGCAGGTGGTAGAATTCTTTGGAAAGATTAGGAAGTGTCCTTGTTGGAAGTGGCGTATCACTGGGGTGGGCTTCTCAGTTAGCTCTCTCTCTGCCTCAGGTTTGTGGGTTGAGATGTAAGGTCTCAGCTACCACTCCAGTATCCTGCCCTGATGGTCATAGACCCTAACCTTCTATAACCATGAGCCCCCAGATTAAATTCTTCCTTTTATAAGTTGCCTTGGTCATGGTGTCTTCTCACAGCAACAGAAAAGTAACCAAGACAGCCCTCAAATGTGACAGTATGACTCTTCCCTTCTCTGTCTTCTGGCTCATGATGTAAACAGGTTTTCACTGCCACATGTTCATTCTGTATGTTCATGGGCTCTCCCCACCAGAATTCCAAATCAATCAGGTTACTTAATCGTGCTGAAACCTCTAGAAGTACAAGTCAAAATAATCCTTTCCCATTGTAAGTTAATTATCTCAGGTATATCACTATTGTAACACAGAGCTGATACGTTTTTGATTAGCTGAGACTCCCTGGAAATCCAAATATTAATAACAAGATAGAAAGAGAACTATTTTGGATTTCACATTTCACAGAGACTACAAATACAAGGGATTTGGGCCTGGAACAGACAGCATTTCTCATCATTGTACACAGAACACATGGCAGAATCCATCATCTCATAAACATTATGTGCATATTAGCTGGTTTACACACACACACATACACACACACACACACACACACACACACACACACACATACACTTACACTTCACTAGTGATTGTGATATCAGACTTAGCCAGCATTTTAATTCCTAAGACCATCAACTTGGTAGAAACTAAATGACCAAGGAGACAAAGCTCTGGTCAGGTCTGTGAGGGAGTTTTGAGATTGGATGAACTGACTTGGTAAGACCCACCTGAAGTGGAGTAGGCACAATTCCATGGACAGGAGATTGGTCTGATTTAAAGTGAGGAGAAGAGTCTCAGCGTCCGTGTTCATCTCCCACTAACCAGCTGCCTCCCACTCCTTCCACCATGACTTCCGAATTATGATGTCCTGAAACCATGAACCAAATCAACCCTCTTCCTTTCCATTGATTTTGTCACTTTGTTACAGCAACAAGAACATTAGCTAAGGCTGGGGAGATGGCTCAGTGGTTAACGCCTTGCCATACAAAGAAAAAGACAAGCGTTTAGAACCCTCAAACCCATGTAAAGACAGGATATGGCAGCTCTCCTGTAATTCCAGCCCTGGAAGGCAGACACGGAGAATCCCCAGAGTAAACTGGCTAGTGAGATTGGCTGTTTGGGCAAGCTCTGGCTTTGACTGAGAAATACTGCCTCAAAACAAAGTAGAAGCCAGGTATGGTGGTACACATCTTGAATACTAGAATCAGGAGGCAGAGGCAGGAGGTCTTCTGTGAGGTTCAAAGCCACCAAACATCCAGGGCTATGTAGTGGGAGCCTGTGTCAAAAGCATAAACTGGAAAGGTTACTGAGGAAGATTTCTGATGTCAGTCTCAGGCCTCCACACACAGGCACACATGCAAGTGTGTATCGCAAACTCACATGCTCTCTGAACATAAACACATGGATATATACATGCAGATATGATGTGGAGTGTTAGCTAAAGATATGTTCCATTTGTTTATGCTGTGGAATATTTGTTTAATGAGGCAAAGATGTGCTGTATTCTTCTATGTTGCATTTGTTTAACTCTGTAAAACTGTGTTACTGTGCCTGTCTAGAACACCTGATTGGTCTAATCAAGAGCTGAATGGCTAATAGCTAGGCTGGAGAGAGAAATAGGTGGGCTGGTGGGCAGAGAGAATAAATAGGAGAAATCTAGTCTCAGGAGAAGAAGAAAGAGGAGTGTGTGTTGGTTTTAATAAGCGGCGCTGTTACCAGGCGAGAAAGGTCACAAGGCACAACAAAACCCATTATCAGAGCAGAGTTTTATTAGAAGGGAGGGAGGAGGGACAGAAGAGAGTGTGGCCACGCCTGTGGAAGAGACACGTGCAGAGAGAGAGAGAGAGAGAGAGAGAGAGAGAGAGAGAGAGAGAGAGAGAGGAGGGGAAGGAGAAGGAGAAGGAGAAGGAGAGAGGGGAGGGGTCTGTGATCCGCTTCTTATGGATTCCCCTGCACATGTACACGTGGGCTTATGGAGCTACGCCACACATGCACAGATTGCATGACCACACTGCATGCATTGTGCAATCATGTAGCCCATGGATTAGTAGGACGTAAGGCCCCTTACTTGGCTACTGAACTGCACATATGCGGTCACATAGCTGGAGGAGTGACCGGAATTCCAACAGAGAGAAGCCAGAAAGGGAGAAGGAGAGGAGGACGCCAGGGGCTAGCCACACAGCCACACAGCCAGCCACAGAGTAAGAAGGAAAGAAAGGAGGCAAAAGGTAGATGGGATAATTTAAGATAAGAAAAGCTGGCTAGAAACAAGCCAAGCTAAGGCCGGGCATTGATAAGTAAGAATAAGTCTCTGGTTTCTGTGAATTTATTTGGGATCTGGGTGGAGGGCCCCAAAGAGTAAAAACAAAAAAACAAACAAACAAAAACTACACACATATTCCACAGTCACACATACCCATGAAAAGAAAAAATAAAAAAATAACTAATACTCCTCCTTAATCAATGCTATTTCTGCCCTGTGAAGATGGATTGACAATGGGTGTCTATAATCCTGAACCCTCACCATCCTTAAAGATTTGTTAAAGTGATTAACATAATTCTGTTATGTTTTCAGCACCTTTTTATGTATAGAATTATCATATATAATAAAATACACTACACTTAAACATAAAATAATGAATATTTATACTTTTAATACCCACATTACCACCATTCAGATCAAAATAGAGAATATTTTCATCACCCAGAAAGTTTCCTCATGTCTGTCTGTACACCTGTTTCTAATAAACATACTTTATTCTTCAAATATTGCTAACTTAATAATGGTGACACATCTTAATCCCAGCATTCAAGAGGCAGAGGCAAGTAGGTGGATCTCTGAGTTTGAGATCAGCCTTGTCTACAGGAGGACTTCCATGCTGATTCTGTTAGGCAGACAGAATCATTGCCATCCAGCCAATGAAATGTAGCCTAAGCTCTGAGAGTAGAAGAGATGCTTCCAATGTCTCAGAGTCTGCAGCAACAGCAGCAACTCAAAAGACTATGGGTTTGGTTTGTTGTTTTTTCTCAATCACATCGCTGGATAACACAGCTAGTTAGCAGTTCAGCATGGATAGGAGAAGGGCTCATGGGACACTACCCCTAGCTGAGGAGTTATTGACAAGTCATGGCTGCTAAGGGAGGAGGAATCATCTTGGGGCGGGGATGTGACTGCTAGTAATTGTCGGTGCTCTGATGGATGGCTCCACACCTATGCATATGCAAGCTGCACTCACTGGACTCAGTGGGTTATAAAAAAAAAAGGAAGAGGAGGAGGAGATGACAGCTGGAGGAGGAAACACTGGGAAGCTAAAGGGGAATGGAAGAGGGTTATGGGTTGGATAGAATCAAGATATATTGTAAAGAGATATGGAATGATCAAAGAATAAATTTAAAATATTCTAAATAGCATTGTTGTTTAAACATGAAGTCTCCCTGACAGGCACATGTATTGGGGGCATGTCAGCTGATTGGGTTTTGAGAGTGATTGATTGGTCCTGAGGATGCTGACCTAACCAAAGTATCCATCCCTTGATGGATTCATAATACAATGTCATCATGGGAAGGTATTGAAAAGTAAGGGGGGGTCTTCTTGGAAGGAGTCATGGGAAGCAAGTTCTTAATGGCTATACTCTTCCCTGACCCACTCCGCCACATGTATCTGTTGCCACGTTCTGTCTGCCACTGTCCCATCGTCAGCATAGCCAAGGATTATGGACTCAAATTTCTGAAACTTCATGCTGAAATAGAAGTCTCCCTTGAGTTTTATGTCAGATGTTTTATCACAGTAATAAGATAACATGATCATCAATATATAAATATATATCAAATGTTCATCAAATGGATTTAAGATGAAAGAATATAGATGATGGATGAGTGGGTGGATGGGGGATGGGTGGATGGGTGGGTGGGTGGATGGGTGGGTGGGTGGGTGGGTGGATGGGTGGATGGGTGGGTGGATGGATGGGTGGGTGGATGGATGGGTGGGTGGGTGGATGGGTGGATGGGTGGATGGGTGGATGGGTGGGTGGATAAATGGGTGGGTGGATGAATGGGTGGGTGGATGAATGGGTGGGTGGGTGGATGAATGGGTGGGTGGGTGGGTGGATAGATGGATGAATGGATGGATGGATGGGTGGGTGGGTGGGTGGATAGATGGATGGATGGGTGGGTGGGTGGGTGGATAGATGGATGAATGGATGGATGGGTAGGTGGATGGATGGGTGGGTAGATGGATGAATAGATGGATTCACCAGAAGAGGAATGCAGAATCAATCTCCTTGCTCCAGGAAGAGAAGCCTAAGTTGGCCATCTGGGAAGGACAACAATCTCTCAGGACACACCCTTTGTGAGACATGTGAATTAGATGGATATGTGTAATTACACTAATCCATGTCACTGAACCATGTTTCTCTGCAGGCCCTGAGGGGCCGTAGGATGAGACACTAGGAGGAATGGAGATGATTGCAAACACCCTCCACCCTCCCGCTTTAACCAGCTTTGTACTTAGCCATTCTGCATTTTTTGGCAACTTCACAAGATTTCATTTAAATAGCAGGTTTTATGATGTTTTAAGAAGTCTGCAAACCTTAGAACTAATCCCTTTACTTAAAGTCTGTAAATAACAACCCTCTCTGAACAACCCTTCATAGAAGAAGAATGGGCAAACCTGCTGGGATGCCAAGGAAGTCAAGTGAAAAGAATCGGGTTCAAATCCTGGATCCAATTTACTGCCTTGTGTGACCATAAGCCCCTAAAAGTCAGTGGTTCTCGACCTTCCTAATGCTGTGAGCCTTTGATACAGTTCCTCATGTTGTGGTGACCCCCTCAACCACAAAATTATTTTGTTGCTATTTCATAACTGCAATTTTGCTACTATTATGAATTGTAATGTAAATCTGAACCCCCTAAAGGGGTCACAACCCACAGGGTGAGACTCACTGCCCTGAGCTTTATTGCCTGCGTGAGTTTTTAGACATTTTTATACCCTTTCTAGGCTGAGTTATCACCATGATCTTTCTCAAAAGTGTACATTTGTATGTCCACATAAGCATACTAT
The DNA here is from genome assembly GCA_902168425.1 of Peromyscus attwateri. Lineage (NCBI taxonomy): Eukaryota > Metazoa > Chordata > Mammalia > Rodentia > Cricetidae > Peromyscus > Peromyscus attwateri. The sequence continues at coordinate 12,765 of CABHPP010103721.1, read as the reverse complement.
TAGCTCAGAGTCATGACATCAGGTTATAGTAGCCATCCATGTACCTAGTTCTGTCACTGAGACCATGCCAAATGCTAAGTAACTCAGCTGAAATTGAGTAAAAGGGGTCTGAGGATCAGATCTTCTCTATGCCAGCATCCAGCTCCTCTAGTTAAGACCCACACAGGGGATGGAGGTTTGAAGTAGCTCTCCAGACACAGGAACCAACACAGCAAGAATTGGGGGCTGGGGGTGAAAGGCAGAGAGAAAGGACAGGGGTGCTCTGGGAGCCTCCTGAACTGCCACAGCTAGGTGGACCAGTATGGTGTGCTACAAGCAGGGACACATCAATGATCAGAGTCCCCTTAAAGATTCTGAATCCAGTGAGGAAGAGGCAATGTGGACAGAGAGCCAGGAGAAGAAGGGCTCAGGGGAGTGACTACAAAGAAACAGGCAGAGTTTTTGAGGAGACCCAGACCTGGAAATGTTGCCATGGGAACACTACCAGGGACTAAAGAGAGGATCTGACTGTGTCATCCTTTTGAGTTAGCTGCTGTACCAATCCTTAAAACACACACCCCACAGAAAGATGGCAACACTGTGATGGCCTGGCTAGTCAACGTTGGTCTTAGGACTCTAAGAGCATTCACTGTGTCTCATTCCAGCTGGAGTAGAAGAAATGGAGGAAGGTCTTCTGAGAGCTACCTAGAAGCCTCGCTGCATTAGCATTTCTTTGTAGCTATAGTTTTCCTGGTCCTGCCTGGCACACGGTCAGGACAGATCTCTCACCCACCAGTCCCACAGCCGCTCAGACCCAACCGAGTAAACACACAGAGACTTATATTGCTTACAAACTGTATGGCCGTGGCAGGCTTCTTGTTATCTAGTTCTTCTATCTTAAATTAACCCATTTCTATTAATCTATAAGTTGCCACATGGCTCGTGGCTTTCCAGTATCTTAACATCTTCTCATGGTAGCGGCTGGCAGCGTCTCTCTGCCTCAGCCTTCCGCTTCCCAGAATTCTCTTCTCTGCTTGTCCCGCCTATACTTCCTGCCTGGCTACTGGCCAATCAGCAATTTATTTATATAGAGAGATATCCACAGCATTTCTTTTCTGGAAATCCCTACCTACTAGGCAGCTATCTGCCTGCTCAGTGATCTGGTCCTGTACCTACCCACACCAATAATTCTAACTTCCAATCTACTTCAACTTCAAAACCAACCAGTTGGCAGATACTTATAGCCATTGTGGAGCTGATCAAAACAAAATGTTGAGCCAATTCAATAGTAACTCCTTTAACCAGTTTTCTACTACTTACCCCGACTAAATGGAATAAGTAATGCTACCTAATGATACCTTTTCTCTCTCAGCATTTATGTACAGAGCTAAAAGGGATGATCTCCATAATTGAGGTAGTATAATAGACAGGAGCTGTCTATTGTTCTTCCTGTTCCCACTCTCACATCCTTTAAAGACCGCTGACCAAGAACAAGGTTGACCTATTCCTACAGCCTCTTAATTGCTGTCCACTGCTAAAATGTACAATGTAAAAAAAATCTCTTGTCTCCAGGCCTGTTCATACCCATTGCAGCTGTTATGAGTGATCAGAATGATTTGACGATGCCCAATATTATGCAAGGCAATGTGAAATAAATAAATGTTTTTTTTAAGGCTGTAAAAATTTGACTGAATAGGTTGAAACACTCAAACTGAGTTGCTTTAAAACTACCATCAGAGCAGGGCAAGGGGGTGCACACCTTTAATCCCAGCCTTAGGGAGGCAGAGGCAGGGGGATCTCTAGGAATCTGAGGCCAGCCTGGTCTAGATAGCAAGTTCCCGGTTTCCCAGGATTATATGGTGATAACCTGTCAAAGTAAATAAATACATAAAACTACTATCCATGTATGTGAGGGTAAGCCAACTAAAAAGATTGGAAAAAAAGAATTAAAACTCTATTCTAGGAAACTACTACATTTAATTGACTTCCTAGGTGGTTTTTAAGATCTTGGTCTACTTTAAAGAAATTGAAACTGGATGCTGTAAGATGCACAAAAGGGTTGTTTAATGGACACATGAGGACCCCAAACAAGGAATATACAACAAGGAAAAGTTAGACTTTAGCAAAAGATTATCCATACATTCCAAGAGTGAGTGATTGTGTGTGTGAATATATGTTTGTATATGTCTGTGTGCACACAGAATATATGTGTGTGGATATATATATATAACCTTTATATATATATTTAACTTTATATACATAACTTTGCATATACACACACATATATATACACATACATATATTCAAAGAGTGTGTGTATATATAGAATATGTGTGTGTTTGTGTGTGCACATATGTAGAATATGTATGTGTGTATGGATATATATATAAAACCTTTATATATATAACTGTATACACACACATATAAACACATGCATACATTCAAAGAGTGTGTGTGTGTAGATTATATATGTGTGTGTATATAAACTTATATGTAACTTTATATACATAACTTTGTATATACTCATGCCTGTACATACATATATACATTATACATATATACACATACAGTTTTCTCACACAAGAGTGGTGGAGAGAAGGCAAGAACAGACTGACTCGCTGGTGCCTAATCTTAGAAATCTTATCAATCAACCACTCGACTGCTTGTCTTCACATTGATTCTTGTGAAAATTACAGTGGTTCCTCTACACACTTAACACAGGTCCTCTTGACAACAAAGGACATCTTTTGCATCACACTAAAAATTTTGCAGAGGAAACTTCTCCATCACACTTTCTCTGTATGAAGCAGCCCAGGGAGGGGGATTCAATCTGGGTGAAAAAAGCCTGAAGGAAAAGGAAACTTCTAACATGTGCTCTGCAAACCATGCTGTGGGCAATGCCTGGAAGAGTTGGCATAACCGTAGCTCTCTATCATAGGCAAGTTATGGCACGGTAAGAAATTTTCATAGAAACTAAAGAGGCAAACCAGATACTGCCAAAACACACAATTTAACAAGAGGAAGACGTACTCAGCCACGACAAACAAAGAAGGGAAATCATGGAGATGCCTGTCATGGAAAGCAAATAGAGAGTCAGCACTTTGGCTGTGGTGTGTCAGAGGGAGGTTGAGGGGGTGGAGTGGAGGAGGTAAGAAGCATGTCCCTACCCAGTAGTGCGACAGAAAGCAGTACTTTTATCTCAATCCCTATTACCCCGGGTCGCATGAAACAGTCACCAACTTACCAGAGAAATAAGTCCACCCCTGTTCACAGTAGATTCAACAAAAATGGCAGATAATGATGCCACTTGCAAACATTCCCTGTGCATTGGGCACTGCACATGGTGCTTTATGCTCATCCATTCACCAGTTTGTTGGTGAGGAGAAGTTTAAATACACAAAATCAATTATCTGGGGATATTTGCCCTCCCTGGACTAGGTAAAATGATTTATGACAAATAATTCTCAGCCAGATGTAAAGAAGGAATGCTTTAAGCTATCATGACCATCAAACAATGGAAAATGATTTCTCGGGTACTGTCACTCCCAAAGGTCATTTGTCTGTGGAGGTATGAGGAAGCCACCAACAAGCTGGAAAAGGAGACTGGTAGGCAAAAATCTAACCACAGCACTCTACCCAAAGAGAAAAGGTATAATCCAAATGCCGAAGGGCCACAGTGAGAAAGTCACCAGGTCACAGAAACTGAGTCATGAAATGGGGACTGGGCGTGACACACTGAGAGAGCCTACAGAAATAAGAAGGTGGGGTCGGAACCGCCAGTTGCACAGTGTGCTGAACTCAGCCAACCATCAATCACTAGCCACCACCCCATACAGCTCACTGCACAGTAGACCTGCTTATGGATTGTCACAACACTAAGACCTTTCCAGCAAAATGCACTGGACTAAGTAACTGGTTTCTCTACATGATTTACTGATCCTCTCACGTCTAAAAAGTAGGGTTTGGACAAGAAAGGTATGACATCTACAAACTTTAGGGTTCTGAGGAAAAAAACGTGGAAGAGGGACAGGGGATAGAACAGAGGATGAAAATAAAAAGCTTGAGTTGCCATTGATGTGAGTCTGCTTTTACATTTTCATGTGAGTGGTCTAGCTAAGACTGGGAACAAATTAGAAATCACAAAGTTGGCCTGGTGCACAGGTCCTGAAGCTACAATTGCCACAAAGCAGGTGCGTCAAATCATCCCAGAGACCTTCTAAAAGCATCCACCCACTTATTTTCCCCATATTCACTGAAGCAGAGTCTCCCAGAATGGATTGATTATCTCTAGTTTTGAAAGCTTTGGAGGCTGTGGTTGTAGATCAGCAGATAGAGTATCTGCCTCAGCATGCATGAGAAGCCCTCTGTTGGAGGCCCAGCCTCATATAATCCAGCAGTTCTCAACCTGTGGGTCATGACCCCTTTGGGATCATCGCCTAATACCATCAGGAAACACAGATACTTACCTTAGGATTCATAACAGTAGCAAAATTACAGTTTTATAAAGTAGCAAAGAAAAAAAAGATAATTTTATCATTGGGGGTCACCACAATACAACCCAGTGTTAACGGGTCACAGCATTAGGGGGGTTGAGAACCACTGATAGAAACCCATTACATGCCTGTAGCTTCACACTGGGGAAGAAGAGAATTGGAAGTTTTTTCTTGGCTATGTAGCAAGTTCAAGGCTAGCCTGAACTACACAAGCCTTTGTCTCAAAAGAAAACAATAGCAAAGGCTCTTTGGGTATTTTTGATACACAGATATATTCATGAAACTCTGATTTTTATAAACAATCTCAGTATTTGGAGCCTTATAACCCTCCAACACAAGGGATTTTATTGGGTATTTGCTTGGGAAATAGGACAATAGCATTGGCTGGTTCCATTTTTTCAGACATTTTCCAACAGTAGAAGAAAAGGGGGTTATTGTTAGGATCTCATAAGAAAACTGAGACAATGTTTAAGAAAATACAACTGCTTGTGATGAATTAAATATATACCTATTACCTATAGTTGTTATAAATAGGAATATTTAAAGTAAAATATACATAGTCACAGGTATGGCTTCCTCCTCTGTAAGACATGGAGCCTTTAGGCAGGGCCACTTATAAGAAACACTGTCCTTATTTCAACCCCAAACTGTATCTTTTTTTTTATCATCTTCACTCATATAGAGCCTTGTGGTTGTTTTGTGTTATCAATGCATAGATGCTGTGCATAGTGCATGTGAGTGTGCATACATAGTGCATGTGAGTGTGCATACATGTGCATGGGTGTGCATTGCATGGGTGTGCACATGTGTGCATAGAGACAAGGTTTCGCCATGTCACCCAGGCTAGTCTAGAATTCACAATCCTCCTATCAGAGCTGCCCAAGAGCTGGAGCTGCTGATCTACACCACCATCCTCAGCTGCTTATTATGAAGAATGCTCAGCATTTGTTTTGTTTTTAACTGTACACAGCCACTCAAAATCCAATGTCTAACACACAATTTTCTCCTACTTAAGTCATTTTCTTTCTAGTACTGCATCTCCCTATACTCTTAATTGCTTTCTTACAAACATATATATATATATAGCCAACAGATATATATATATATATATATATATATATATATATATATATATATATAGCCAAAGCAGCATCTGGAGGTCCAACTCTCTTATAGGACTTCTTATGAACGGGACCATGCTCTGCTTATAAAACTCCAGAGCTTGCCAGTCAGGAAAGGGGAGTGGAGAGTTAGCCCTTCTAAGCTGAACATTTGACCTCCACTGCTGTACATATACCACAGATCACTACAAATGTCACCCCTCTCTTGTATTTTCCACTGTGTTCTATAAATGCTTCACTTATCTTTCATTTATTGCAAGATACTATGAATTTGTATTTAGTTGTCTCTTCTGTGAATCATAGCAGGTCTTAAGGATAGGGTGAGTCTGTTTTGGGCCCCTTGCCGAATCACGTATACCTAACTTGACGCCTAGCTCACATACACGTTTCAAAATTGTTTATTGATAGATGGATAAATGGTTCCTTTTTGCTCTTACCCAAAATCACCACCACTAAAGTTATCCCTTTCAGAAAATAGAAATGGTATCACCCTCTTGTATGTGTCCTCAGCACAGGGCCCAGTGATTGGCACACAGTAGTTGTATAGCTAAATGTTTGATGAGTGACTGGATGGCCTAAGGCAGAACTGACCACACGCTCTGACTCACCGCTTGTTGTTCAATACCTTCTACAGTACTGCCCAAGCTCGTGTGCAGTCCAGACCACAGCAGAGGGGTCAGCAGACATCCTCTGAGCATGATCAGTCCGGCTTGCGAAACATCTGACTATCTAAACATTCAAGCTCCCAAAGCACATACAGACTAAATAATTTGCAGTCAGGAAATGTCCTCGTAGGGGTATTAATACTCAGAGAATCCCAACTTGTACACTATTAAATCCAAGAAACAAATCAGAGGTCCATTTTCCAGACCCATGGTATTCTGATGGCATCATCTGAGATGAGTCAGAACCAGAAAGTTCATCAGGGTCGAGGCATAATCATTGACTTCCTGCACAGTTGAAAGCTGACAAGTGTAGTTTGGGAACTCTGATTTACATCCCAAATATTCCTTGCTCAACTCCGCTCCCCTAAAATACACCCAGTCAAGTGAAGGTAGATTACTCAGGCAGGCTACGAAGATCAGGACTTTCCTGTTCCCACTTTCCAATCTGAAAGTCACCTACAGGAAATAAAGCATGATTCACAGTTAGGCGAATACTCTATTGCCAATGAGTCAATATCTATAGATCCACCTATGCGCCTGTAAAGAGAACCTGGAAGAATTAGAGAGAGAACAGCAGAATGAAGATGAGAGCTGGACTCTCCTGAGCATGGGCTATCCGCCAAGCACAACATACATCCATACGGAATGCATGTTGGTTAATTTTAGGGATCAGTTTGGCTGGGTAAGGAATGCCCAGGTAGCATGCCAAATTTCTGAGCATGACTGGGAGGGAACCTGGGGAAGAGATAAGCATCTTACTCAGGGGAGTAAAGCAGACCCAACCCTACTGATGAGAACACTCATCAGCCAACCACTGATGACCAGGCTAGAACAAAGAGGCAGAGTATGGAGGTGACTTTGATCCCTCCTGGAGATGGGGAACTAGAAGTATAGACAGAATTGGTATTTTTTTTTGGGGGGGGGGTTCAAGACAGGGTTTTTCAGTGTAGTTTTGGTGCCTGTCCTGGATCTCACTCCTAGATCAGACTGGCCTCGAACTCACAGAGATCTGCCTGGTTCTGCCTCCCAAGTGCTGGGATTAAAGGCATGTGCCACCACTGCCTGGCGACAGAATTGTTTTATCTTTGTCTAATGCAGATTCCCATAGGTGAAAAAAAAATAATAAAAGCTGGTTCCTCAGAACATCTAAAGATCTCAGATTTCAGGTACTTGCTCCATGTCACCCCTTAGGTACAGCTGATGAACTGTACCTAGCTGATGAATAGACTATCGATCCACCTGAGTGTGAATTCAACTGTTCTCAGCGCGAAAGGAGGACTGTTGGACATGGTTCACCTGAAGGGGCTGCCAGAGAAGAGGTTACAGCGAGGATTTTTGGAATATGAATGGCAGTGATGTAAGATAGACTGTAGGGTACAGGGTCATGACCGAGTCATGAGTAAAAGGGATTCCTGTTGCCTCCCAAGTATAGCATGACTAATAAGAAAGCTGTCTACTTTCGGGATAATGTGGTATTAAGAAGACTACCTCTTTTGTTGTCTCCAAGGGCTGGAGAAAATATTTGAAATATTGAACCCTTTCCCTGGAAGAAGACATTGAGAGAGGTAAGTGATGTTATTTTCACCCTTTTCTCTCCAGACAATTTTTTTTCCACCCACACCATGATATGGGACAGTTGCCTCTCTTGTGAACCACATGGATCTGAAGTTTATGTTCCACGCCAAGAACCTTCAATGGTATTCATTTGTTCTCAGTTTCTTGGTTTTAAACTGAAATATGAGTTCTTCCTAGACCTCAAGCCTACCATCCTTCAAACCAGAACTACAGCATTAACTCTCCTGGGTCTCCAGCTTGCTGACTCATCATACAGAGCTCAGTATTTGCTCCATGAAATCATGAGCCAATTCATGATAACAACAACCTCTATGGTAATAACACCCATTGATTATTTTTCCCCAGTAAATCCTGACTAATACATTAGTGGCTCACACCTATCCACACCTTTGGACCTTGTTATCACGTACATCTAAAATTCATCAGCCCATTCTGACCGGGACTTCCTAACCCTTCAGCTATTGAGTCCTTGACACCCACCACACCCCATCATTGACTCACTGAGACCTCCCATCCTTAACTAACTTCTAATTAAGTCCCTCCTAATACTCACTTCCTGTCCTTTCTACCCTGGCCCTGGGTCTGCCACACAGTGCCCCTATAAGATCAGCCACTTTTATCCAGCAAAATAGAACATTCTCAATCACCCCTACTACCTGTTACTTTTCCACACTTGGAGCCCAGCTGCTCCCGGCTCTTAGGGACAATCAGAACCACATATTCTGATGCCCTTATATGTTTCAGCTTCACTGCCAACAGTTTTTAAGGTTTCTTCTCCCTCTCTGGCTCTTCTTTCTCATTTTCCTTAGTACTGCTCTTCTCTCACCTGCCCATGGTTCATTCTCCTGGCTCCCCTTTCTCAATGCTCTATCTGGATGAGTTTGCCTATCCTCATGACTTTAACTTCCAATGTGCCCCAATTACTCACACTGGCCTACATCACCAGCACTAGTATGGCCTTGGATTCTAGGGCCGGTTGCCTCCTTGGCAAGTATAAACAGACTCTATGCTGGCAAGAGGAGCTCTTTAACCATTGTGGTAAGCAGTGCTGGCTACCCGTCCTCTTTGCACTGGCTGTCCCAGCAAATGGCAGTACTGCCTACCTTGTCATTCAAAACAGGTGCCTGGGGCACATCTGCACACATGTTAATTTTTCTCACATTTCATCCATTGGTACCCTTAACGTGGTTTGCTTACTTCAAACCTTTGCTATTTTTCTCATCTAGAGTAAAGCCTCAGCCTTTTCTGCCTTTCTCAAATATGAAATAAGGTGTCCAGTCCTTCATTCAATACATGTTTTTGAGTTTCAGGAGGAGTGCTAGGAATACCATAACAAACAAACACAGCAGCTGTCTTTATGAGACTTGCACTTGCCCATGTTCTTTCTCTAAAGAATGAATTTGGTCTTCCTCCTCCACGGGCGTATGGTCTGGGTCCCTTTCCACCACTACACCATGCATGCATGCTTGCGAAAGTTGCCGGTGCTGTACTCCAGCCCCCTACAATGGCAGTGAGCAAGACAGACACATACAGGCCAGTGATTACCAACGCACAAGGGATGGGTAGCAACCCTGGGTGTCTGGCATCTATTCTGAATTGATGTTCATCAATCATGAGCACAGAGCAGTTTTCAATTTTTTTTTAAATGGCCCTTACTTGCCTCACAGACTTGGGGGAAGGGTGAAATGGACTTTTACATGTGAAAAGCATAGGATATCACTGGCTCTGACTACTTCATAAATATTAGCTGAGTTAAATCAGTAGATGTTGTCTCAGAACACAAAGCTTTCTATTTCTTGCTACCTGATCACCTTAACTTCTTCTCCAGCCAGCCTCAAATTTCTCTGGCTAAGTAGTTTTCTTTTGTTCTTACCTTTGTGAATTTATAGACACAGCTCCCATCACCTGAACCACCCAAGTCTCTTCTTTGTCAGTATCCAAATAGATGCACAAACAGGAAAACACATAACCTTTCTTTAGTACTTAGTCACATTTTTTTAAACTACTCACATTTAAACTAGTAGACAAGACTAGTCACACGTTACAGGCCGAGTATTGAACACCTCTAGGAAACCATTTTGACCACTTGAGTCTCCTTCTTGGGGACACTGCCTATGCAGACATGCTAACAACCAAGGATTAGTGTGGCTTTTTTTTTTTTTTTTAGCATCCCTCACCTCCTCAATAGTCTCACTCCTCTTTCCTTTGGGGCTCTTCTCTCATTACCCATCCTCTGTGGTTCTACAGCTTTTTCAATCATATTACTCCAACCACATTACCTAGATCCAACAAGGTTTGGTCCTTCCATCAATGGTTGATCCAAGAACTGAGCAACTGGTACCAGCTTAACCCATCATTGCCTTGAGGTGCTCTGAGGAAAGGAATGGCTTATTTATACCCATATTCTCCAAAGTGGAACTCTCATGCACTCCTAAGACCCATTGGGCTCACCGCTATCAAAGTTCATTGCCTCACTGGAGTTTCCCATCTAACAAGTGCTAAACAAATTCAATAACTGAATCTCTTGAGCTGAACATACATAACCTCTAGGGCAGTGGTTCTCAACCTTCCTCATGCTGTGATCCTTTAATACAATTCCTCACTGTGGTGACCTCCCACCACAAAATTATTTTTGTTGCTACTTTATAACTGTGATTTTGCTACTGTTAGGAATCGTAATGTCAATATCCATGTTTTCTGATGGTTTTTGGTGACCCCTGTGAAAGGGTCATTCAACCCCCAGAGGTTAAAAACTTCTTGCTCTAACAGAAATAAAAGTTGCATACACACAAATCTCATATGCCTATATTTGATTATGGAAACTATACGCTATAGTGTAGCAGCAGGAATAAATTCACTTCTGATATCTGAATTCTAGAAGGAAGACCTGTCTTTCACACACATCTTCAGGGGAGCCTCCCATAGCTGGAAATCTAGATTATAAAAAGTGGCTATACTTAATCAGAGTGCACACCTCTCTTTAATGTGAAAATCTTTTAGTCATGTGGCCATGAAAGGGAGCAAAACAAGGATTATTTCTGTTGATTATAATAGAGAAAACAACCACAACAATTTTGTTATTCTGGAAAATAACTCATCTGAACTGGAAAAGCTACAGGCTCTGAAACCTTGTTTAGCCCCCAGTCTCCAAGAACACAGCAACTCTATTGTGAATCCTTTCTCCCTCCCCAGCCAGATCTCTAAATTAGAAATAATATTATGTGTTCTGGCTAGTCTCACTACAGCTTAATGAGATTATTTCTAGGAAACGCTTTGGCTTCAAAACTCACAGGAAAATTCAAAGAACTTTTATTACAAAAGGTCCCAATTTGACTTAAAAATCCTCCATGGCTTCTTTGTGATCCATGCAAATTTCCCACTGACTTTCTATGTCTCTCTATTATCTTCATTAAATATTTATTTAAAGTCTATTGAAGTAAAAAATTATTCTCTCAGCTCTCAGCCCAAGGTGATTTCTAATGACTATTTAGTTTTATAATGACTTTTAAAATTCACATTAATAATAGAAGAATCTAATGTTAAATTGAAGGTTATTAACATTGGCCTCCTTTCAAGTTTTCTGAACATTGAAAAGAATTTTTCTTTTCTTCTATCACATCTTTAATTGCATGAGAATGAAATTACACTTAATTATTATTTAGAATTTCTATAGTACATCTGTAAGACTTGAAGTTGTAGCTTAATTGAAGCAGCTGATTTCCTGTCATCTCAACGTCCTTTTACTTGATGTCTAATAGTATCTCCAGTTTCACAAATCCAAAGGGGAATGTGGTAATTTGAATGTAACTGGCCCCCACAAGCTCATACGGAGTGGCATTCTGGAAGATGTGGTCTTGTTGAAATAGGTGTGGCTTTGTTGGAGGAAGTATGCCACTGTGGGGGCAGGCTTTGAGGTCTCTTTTGCTCAAGCTTCCCACAGTGTGACACTCAATCCACTTCCCGTTGCCTTCTGATCAAGATATAGCCAGCACCATGTCTGCCTAAACACCGCCATGCTCCCTGCCATGATGATAATGGACTGAACCTCTGAAACCGTAAGTGAGCCACCCCAGTTCAATGTTTTCCTTTATAAGAGTTGCCATGGCCATGGTGTCTCTTCACAGCAATAGAAACCCTAACTAAGACAGGGAACAACTGAAGCTTCTTCCCAATCTACCCGTCCTACAATCCCATCATCCTCACCTCAGTGAAAAATGGTCACTCTTTTGATGGTTTGAGGGGTCATCCTTCTTTCCCCATTTCTTTTCAGACTTCACATTCAATTTATCTCTCAGCTGCACTCTGAAAATACATTAGAAAACACGCCCCCAGCCTGACACCATTTGATGGCATCCTTCACCTGAATCAGTTCAACGGCAGAGCTGCTTTTTCTTCTCCCATCCTTTCAGTCCATTCTCAGCACAACAGCAAAAGTGGGTTCCAGTCACTTAACTCACAAGATGCTTTCCTCCACTTCATCACACATCCTACTATGACAAGATGGTAGAATACCCAGTGCAAAAGACTACAAGCTAGACATGAGTACGAGTGCCATCCCACATCCCTAGTCCTCCAGTCACCAAGCCTGCTCAGTTTTGGAGACTTGATACTTTGATCCTGTTTATGATTTTAAGCTCTGTGTAGCAGGTGTCCTCACCTCCCTCCAGTTTTATTCAAATGCAACTGTCCATTGTGGCCTTTCCTGGCCACTTAAAGACTACAGCTCACGAGGGAGCTCATTTGGTGGAGTGCTCAACAGGCATGCCCACAACCCGGGTTTTATCCCCAGCACCATGCCTGGAACTTCAGCACTCTGGAGGGAACAGTACAATCAAAAGTTCCAGGTCATCCTCAGCTGTATATCAAGTTCAAGGCCAACTTGTGAGACAAGAAACACTGCCTCAAAAAAATAAATGATAGATGATAGATAGA